>JBBPBX010007626.1:30613-64690 GCA_038048925.1 Garcialebias charrua | reverse complement strand
TTGAGTCGTTCCCTCTTTGTTAGTTTTGGATCAGCACAGAGAGTAAGAAGTAACTCCTTTATCTTCCAGAAAACTGCTACTAACTTGTAACAAAGTCACTGGATTCAATGTATAGTTTGAGTTTATTCCCTTTAACAACCCGACAAGAATTACATCTCACAGTGCAACTACAATTGATAACTTTTTTTACAAATATCATAAATGGTGTTATGACAAGTGGTATTTTGATGGCAGATATAAGTGATCACTTACCAATTTTCATAACTTATATAAATGCTGATATTGATAAGATAATTCCCAGAAATAAAAATAAATTAATAAACATCAAAAAAAGCATTAGATAGATTAAAAAAAGACTTAGATAAACAGAATTGGGAAGGTGTTTATGTGGACGATGTAAATAAATCCTATGAAGAATTTATGAACATACTGGAAGTTTTGTACAATAAGAATTGTGTGCTAACAAAGAATAAACAAATAAAGAAAAAAGTTGATCCACCATGGATGACTAATGGATTGAGAAACGCATGCAAGAAAAAGAATAATCTGTATTCATGTTTCCTGAAATCTAGAACAAATGATTCAGAATGTACATATAAAAATATAAAAACAAATTAGTGGCGATTATTAGGAAACAAAAGAGGGAATATTACAGTAAATTATTACATGAAAAAAGAGGTGATATGAGGGCAACATGGCAAGTATTGAATGGTGTTTTGAATAAAAATAAGGTTGGTTGTGGTATTTCTAAATATTTCATTGAGAATAACCAAGAAATCCACGATGAAAATGAAATTGTCAATGGATTTAATAATTGTTTTGTTAATGTAGGATCAAACCTTGCAGAAAAAATACCAAAAGTAGATAGAAATGTGTCACTTAATACATAGTCCTGTAAATAGTATGTTTCTGAGAGAAACTGACAATGAAGAAATAATGATGGTTAAAACATTTACTAACAAAAGATCTAAAGACAGTGAAGATATGGACATGATGGTCGTAAAAGAAATAATAGGCCATGTTATAGAACCATTTACATATATTTGTAATTTGTCGTTTTCAACGGGAATTTTTCCAAACAGAATGAAGATAGCTAGTGGTTCCACTTTATAAGAATGGTGACAAATGTCAGTACAACAACTACAGACCAATATCTCTGTTGCCACAGTTCTCTAAAATCTTGGAAAAACTGTTTGCATCCAGATTTGATCTCTTTCTTGAAAAACATAATATACTAAGTAATAGTCAATATGGGTTTAGATCAAAAAATTCAACTTTGTTGGCTTTAATGGAGTTAATGGAACACATTACCACGGCAGTAGATCAAAAGCAATACTGTGTAAGTGTGTTTGTTGATCTAAAAAAGGCATTTGACACGATTGATCACACAATACTACTAGAAAAATTGAATAAATATGGCATCAGAGGACCGGCTCTGCAGTGGTTACATAGTTATTTACAGAATAGAAAACAATTTGTACAGATAGATGAAACAAGATCTAACCTTTGTGAAATATCATGTGGTGTACCGCAGGGATCTGTACTTGGTCCTAAGTTGTTTATATTGTATATTAATGATTTAATGGATGTTTCGTGTATTCTTCAATGTGTTCTTTTTGCCGATGACACAACATTCTTTTATTCTGGTAATAACCTGGAGCAAATGTTGGAATTGATGAAGAAGGAATTTATTAACATACAAAACTGGTTTAATTTAAATAAGTTATCACTAAATATTCAAAAAACAAATTATATGATTTTCATCCATCCATCCATCCATCTTCTTCCGCTTATCCGGGGTCGGGTCGCGGGGGTAGCAGCCTAAGTAGGGAGGCCCAGACTTCCCTCTCCCCAGCCACTTGGAGCAGCTCCTCCGGGGGAATCCCAAGGCGTTCCCAGGCCAGCCGAGAAACATAGTCCCTCCAGCGCGTCCTGGGTCTTCCTCTGGGTCTCCTCCCGGTGGGACATGCCCGGAACACCTCACCAGGGAGGCGTCCAGGAGGCATCCTAACCAGATGCCCGAGCCACCTCAACTGGCTCCTCTCGATGTGGAGAAGCAGCGGCTCTACTCCGAGTCCCTCCCGGATGACTGAGCTTCTCACCCTATCTCTAAGGGAGAGTCCAGCCACCCTGCGGAGAAAACTCATTTCAGCCGCTTGTATCCGAGATCTTGTTCTTTCGGTCATAACCCAAAGCTCATGACCATAGATGAGGGTGGGAACGTAGATCGATCGGTAAATTGAGAGCTTTGCCTTTTGACTCAGCTCTCTCTTCACCACGACAGACCGGTACAGCGCCCGCTTCACTGCGGACGCTGCACCTATCCGCCTATCGATCTCACGCTCCAGTTTTCCCTCATTCGTGAACAAGATCCCGAGATACTTAAACTCCTCCACTTGGGGCAGGACCTCCTCCCCGACCCGGAGAGGGCATGCTACCCTTTTCCGGCTCAAGACCATGGCCTCGGATTTGGAGGAACTGATCCTCATCCCGGCCGCATCACACTCGGCTGCAAACCGCTCCAGTGAAAGTTGTAAATCACGAACTGATGAAGCCAGTAGGACCACATCATCTGCAAAAAACAGAGAAGCGATTCTAAGGTCACCAAAACGGATCCTCTCAACACCTTGGCTGCGCCTAGAAATTCTGTCCATAAAAGTTATGAACAGAATCGGTGACAAAGGGCAACCTTGGCGGAGTCCAACTCTCACCGGAAACGAGCCTGACTTACTGCCGGCAATGCGGACCAAGCTCTGACACCGGTCGTACAGGGACCTAACAGCCCTTATCAAAGGGCCTGGTACCCCATACTCCCGGAGTACCCCCCACAGAACCCCCCGAGGGACGCGGTCGAATGCCTTCTCCAAGTCCACAAAGCACATGTAAACTGGTTGGGCAAACTCCCACGCACCCTCCAGGACCCTGTTGAGGGTGTAGAGCTGGTCCAGTGTTCCACGACCAGGACGAAAACCACACTGCTCCTCCTGAATCCGAGGTTCGACTATCCGACGGACCCTCCTCTCCAGAACCCCTGAATAGACCTTACCAGGGAGGCTTAAGAGTGTGATCCCCCTATAGTTGGAACACACCCTACGGTCCCCCTTTTTGAATAGGGGAACCACCACCCCAGTCTGCCAATCCAAGGGAACTGCCCCCGATGTCCACGCGATATTGCAGAGTCGCGTAAGCCAACACAACCCTACAACATCCAGAGCCCTAAGGAACTCCGGGCGAATCTCATCCACCCCCGGAGCCTTGCCACCGCAGAGCTTTTTAACCACCTCGGCGACCTCAGCACCAGAGATCGGAGAACCCGACCCAAAGTCCCCAGGCTCCGCTTCCTCAGTGGAAGACGTGCCAGTAGGATTGAGGAGGTCTTCGAAGTATTCCGCCCACCGACTCACAACATCCCGAGTTGAGGTCAGCAGCACGCCACCCCCACCATAAATGGTGTTGGTCGCGTACCTCTTTCCCCCCCTGAGACGCCGGATGGTGGACCAGAATCGCCTCGAAGCCGTACGGAAGTCATTCTCCATGGCCTCTCCGAACTCCTCCCACGCCCGAGTTTTTGCCTCAGCAACCACCCGAGCCGCATGCCGCTTGGACTGCCGGTACCTATCAGCTGCTTCCGGGGTCCCACAAGCCAAAAAGGCCCAATAGGACTCCTTCTTCAGCCTGACAGCATCCCTCACTGCCGGTGTCCACCACCGGGTTCGAGGGTTGCCACCACGACAGGCACCAACAACCTTGCGGCCACAGCTCCGATAAGCTGCCTCGACAATAGAGGCGCGGAACACGGCCCACTCGGACTCCATGTCCCCCGCCTCCCTCGGAACGTGTTCAAAGCTCTCCCGGAGGTGGGAGTTAAAGCTCCGTCTTATGGGAGATTATATGATTTTCAGTAATAAAAAGGTAACTACTGAAGTTCCTTTCAGCATCAACGGAGTTGAAATATGTAGAGTAAAAGAAATTAAATTATTGGGTGTAATTATTGATGAGAGATTGTCATGGAAGCAACACATAAATTACATTAAAATTAAATTATCTAAATCCATTGGAGTACTATATAAGGTAAAGGACTTACTTGATGATAAATCTTTGTTTTTGCTGTATAGTACAATCATACTACCACATTTAATTTATTGTGTTGAAATTTGGGGTACAGCATGCAAAACTACAACGAAACCTATTTTTATTTTACAGAAAAGAGCTTTAAGGACAATAACTAGAACGCATTATCATCATCCATCTGGTGTGTTGTTTTATAAATTGAAGTTACTAGGATTTTATGATTTGGTGGAATATAATATTTTTTTACTATTATATAAAGCACAAAATAACACTCTACCTTCAAATATTCAAAAGCTTTTTGTAAAAAGGATAAGTAGTTATAATTTAAAGGGTAAAGATATTTTTGTTATACCACAATATAGAACAAGTTTAAAGGGTCGTTTTACTTTAATACATGGAATTGGTATTTGGAATAGATTGGACTATGATGTAAAGGTTGCACAGTCAATGTCTGTATTCAAGAAAATGATCAAGAATACATTGTTGAAAAACTATGTGTAAATGTTATATACTTAAAATCTCTCTAAATTGGTTATATAATTTATGAATTACAAATATGATTTATGGATAAAATTCGTTTGAAATGATTGTTTGAATGGAATTTTGTTTTTCCAAAAAGGGGCAGATATTATAAGATTATTTTCTTCTTCTGCTTCCTTTCATTTTAAATTTGTTCTTTAATTTTCTGAATCTTTTGTAATTATCTTTTGTTCTTTTGTATTTTTTTAAATTTGAAATGAATAAATAAACAAACAAACAAACAAACCAAGCGTGCATAAAACTTGTTGAGGGCATCAGGCAGAGATGGGTCTTTGGGGCATTGTTCACTCCTGGCTTTATAATCTGTTATGCATTTAATGCCCCTCCACATGCTCCGTGGGTCTTGTGAGGTGAATTGACCCTCGATCCTCTGTGCATATGTGGCCTTGGCCTTCTTAATGCCAGCAACCAGCTCTATCCTAGTCAGGGGCGCAACTACATATTTTTGAGGTGGATGCGAAAACATCAACGCCCCCCCGCTCCTTTTTACCTGCCACCTCATACGGCTTTCCTCCCTTAGTCATGCACTTAGAAAATACAGTAGCAATATTACGGATTTTTTTTAAATGTCACATACTATATCAGGTATACTAGGGCATCTCTTTGCACCAGCTCTCTAGGTGTTCCACCTCCTGCCTGTAGCTGGATTCATTGGGCCTCATGCAAGAACCGTTCGTACGCACAGATTTGTTCTTAAACTGTGCGTAGGAGTGATTTAGGAGCATTTGTGGCATTCAACAATGTTTTCGTATTCTAAGATTTTTTTCAGATACGAACAAAATTTACGTGTGGTCCAGACCTGTCGTATATTTTACGAGCAGTCAGTCTGCTGTTATCCAGACGGATTTTCTCCACTAATAACTTTATACTTCGTTATTTAGAAAATATTTTGGGTTTAAAAAAATCACGCACCATAATTATTCTTGACAATAGGTTATTCTGTTTGAATTAGAATTATAATTTTAAGTTTAATTTGTCTGGTGTGTCGCAGGCTTCGGTGAGTCGTGCGCTCCCCTTGGTCATCAAAGCCCTCCTCAAATTAACACCCAGGTACATAAAATTCCCATACACCGCCGCAGAACAAGTACAAATTAAGACTGATTTTCATGCTATTGCTGGACTGCCAAACACCATCGGAGCAATAGACTGTACACACATACGGATCAAAGCACCTTCACCTGACGCATTCCCATTCCTCAATCGGAAGCAATACCACTCCATAAATGTCCAAATTATATCTGATTCGAAATATAACCTGCTAAATGTGGTTGCGCGATGGCCAGGAGGAGCGCATGACTCATTTGTGCTGCAAAACAGTGCTGTTGGCACGCGTCTTGCGCAAGGTGCGCATGGAGATGGCTGGCTTGTTGGTAACTTTTTAATTTGTAATTGAGGATTTGGAATTATTCTCTGATCATTTACCTATAACTCACTATTTTCCACAGGTGATCGAGGCTATGCATTAGCCCCATGGCTTATGACACCTCTAAACAGCCCTCAGACAAGACAGGAGCGCTTGTGTAATAAGCTGCATACACGCACTCGTGCTGTAGTTGAGCGCACAATTGGAGTTTTGACATGACATTTATTTTTCCATCCATCTCGGTAACGCAGACTTTTCCTTGACCTCCTCCTGTTGCAGTCATAGAGCACCGTGCTGCGGCGAGACGTTTTTTTGAAGCCATTTTCAGATCAAACCATTTTTTCTTGATTTCTGATACTGTACGACCCACGGGAGACACAACATTAACAGCAGTGGTTATTTCATGCCATTCTTTGGCTTTAGCTGGTCCTTTAATCCCATGAGTGACGCTGCTAAAAAGGACAGATTTTCTTTTCTCGATCTCGGAGAGCAGAACTTCAATCTCCGCACCCGTAAAGTTCTTCTTTTTACTTTTCGCTGTCATTTTATGAACGGACACTTCCTGCTCTCTGAGGCAGGAAACGTAGCCTTATATGGTGTTTTGAGGGGTGGGAATTATGTAAATGACCTCTCCGCGTGCACGAGCAGGTGGATAGAACAGGTGCAATTCATTATATTTACGCAGCTCATTTACACACTTTTCCTGAGGATAGAAGAGTTTGTTGAATCTGACGTGGCATGTTCGTACGAACGCTTCGTACGAACAAAAGTAAGAGAAATTTAGGATAAAAATACGAACATGTTCTTGCATGAGGCCCATTGTTTGTGATGCATCCCACCACCACTGTGTCATCTGCAAACTTTACATCACACCATAACCCCCACATCAAAACAACCATCAACATCATGCATTGAGCATGCATCAGGGTATTATATCAGGTGATCATTTCAATCATAAACAAATAAGAAGTTTAATAAAGTACAAATATATAACAGTAGTGGTACTCAGTGCTCAACATTTTATGTAGCGGAAATATGAAATCTTAACAGCCTGGAGTCCATGTCAGAGTTTTAACATTTATGACATTTATTTAAACTGTTACATTCCGTGACTTTGCATTTGCCCATTTATCAAGTATAACATCAAATGAAATAGACCGTGCCACATTGTTTTCAATAGAGATCACTGCTAACTGGGACAAGCGATCATTGCTCATGTTTGAACGAAGGTATGTTTTGATGAGCTTCAGCTTGCTAAATGATCTCTCTGCAGATGCAACTGTCAGAGGCATAGTTAAAAATACTCTACTGTCAAACTGTCAAATTTGGAAATACCAAATCAAGGTCCTCTTGAATTAGGAAATTTAACTTTTCAAGAGCCTTGTAACCCTTCAGTAGATGGCTTGTTGTGTATATGTCTTGAATGATATCTCTCGAAACATCACAAGTGGTAAGGGCATATGTGGTCACTGATTCCTCCAGCTCAGCTTTTGTCATGTGCTCCATTTTAATGATGAATTTAAATTTCTCAGACACAAGTTGAAAATTGGAAAACATCTCAGCCAGCTCTTGGAGGAGTATCAACAATAACATTGAAAACCATACACCTGAAGTGCCTTGTGGGTTCCTTTTCATGATGATCAGTGCATGAATTTTCATCTGGGAAATTCTTTTGCTTCCTAAGTCGTTTCTCCTTGAATTCAGGAGAAGCATCCATTTCGATGGCTATTTTGCTTGCAATGTCAAGTGACTCTGAAAGCCCTTTTCTCTATACTTGAGCAAAAACTCTTTCAGAGACTTGATTAGCCTAATGGCTGTGTCAAACCACAATAGAAATGAAATTTAATTTAAATGATCTCCTTGTTGGATAACAGTTACTGACTGGACATTTCATATGATCTGACTTACCAGATACATCACAACACACACTACTGTAGTGATATTAAATAAGACATTTAAACTCAACTGTCTCTCTGCCAAAAAGGTTGGTAACATGGGTCACCAACCTTTTTGAGTCTAAGGGCTATAGTGACACTGAGGACTAATTTGTCTGATACAGACATAAACTTGTACAACTCATCTTTAATTAAAGAATCAATAATAATAAATGTACATATGAGTGAATAAATTGCAGCACTGAGTGCTAAGCATTGGAACATAGCTAGGAACTGCCACCACAACAGTTTAGCTTTCCTGTGTTAATATTTCCTTAGTTTTTCTTTCAGTCATTCTTACACTTAATGTGTGGATATGTGTGTGTGACAGGCGAGGCATATGTATCAAATGTTCATAAAAATGTTAAACAAATCGTGTCAATAGGGGAGGCAACATTTAACAGCCAAATATGGGATGATTCCGTATTAGGCTAGCTTTAGCTAACCTGAATATTTACAACCCTCCTGTCCTGCTAATACACTGACGGTACTTATCTACTATCTTTCAACCACATTGAAAGGCTTTTTTCATCCCGCCAACATCTTTATCCTTCTCCCTTTTCCTTTTTCTGTTTTGCGCCCCGGATAGCTTTTTTTTCTGCCGTTCCATCTTGTTGTCAAGTGCACAATGAGTGGAAGTCCAAGATAAATAAAATAAAAAACGTGCCTGAGTGCGTTCTCTTAGGGGCATGTTCACAACCACTTGTGTGGGAAGGGAGAGCGATAGGAGGGCAGGTGAAGGAGCAGAGGGGCGCCTAGTCAGTGCTGTTCCCCTGTTATTGATCATTTCATGCAGCTAAATATAGAAAATGCCTACTAGAAAAATGTTTTTTTTTTAGAGACTGTTTATGCCCCCTGTAGTGCAACGCCCCCATGCGTTGCATATACTGCATACCGGCTTTTTGCACCACTGATCCTAGTCCTTCTCAGCTCCTCTGAGTTTCCAGACCTGAAGGCCATATTCCTGGCTGCCAGCAGGGTGCGAACCTCTGAATTCCGCCAAGGTTTTCTGTTGGGGTAGCTTTTAACATATCTTGTGGTAGAGATGGTGTCAGTGCGTGTACTAATGTACCCCAGCACTGAGGATGTGTATTGGTCAAGATCAAGCGATCCTCCATTTTCAGCAGATTCTCTGAAAACCTGCTAGTCTGTTCTTTCAAAACAGTCTTTCAGTATGGGGCCATTGTCCTGGATCCAACATGTAACTTTCTTTTGTACCGGTCTGGAGCGTCTCAGCGGCGGCAGATAAGCAGGAGCCATTAATATCGACATGTGATCAGATAGTCCTAAGTGGGGGTGGGGTTTGGCTTTGTATGCATCTTTTATGTTTGTATAAACATGGTCTAGCGAGTTGTTTCCACATGTTGTTATGGTTACATGCTGATTGAAGTTTGGAAGACAGTCCTTTAAATTCACGTGATTAAAGTCTCCAGCCACAATGTAAAGAGCCTCAGGGTGTTCACTCTGCAGCAAGCTGATCAGATCATACAGCTCCTGCAGGGCTTCATTAGCATTCGCGTCGGGAGAAATGTAAACAACTTTGATGAAAGTCACTGAGAACTCGTGGGGTAAATAATGGGGCCCACACCTCACTGTTATCTGCTCCAAAGCCTTGGAGCATGAGATTTTTACCACAGTACAGTTTGTGCACCAACTTTTACTCACATAAATGCACAACCCGCCTCCTCGTGATTTCCCCGTTAGTTCGCTGCAGCGGTCCACTCTAAAAAAGAGTCTGTCATCCAGTTGGAAGACTGTATCCAGCGTTCCACTTGTAATCCATGTTTCCATGAGGTAAAGCACTGCACATTTCATCATCTCTTCTGAGGCGCCCGCTCTCAGACAAAGTAAATCCATCTTGTTGTCCAACGAGCGGACGTTTGACAGAAAGTCATAATGTCAGTGGGAGAATCAAGTTTTGAGAACCTGTTCACACTTGCTGCTGAACACTGTTCTGAGGAATTGGCCTGCATTTGAACAATGAGCACTGGAAGTTTTTATCAGACATAGTCTGATCCCATTTCATAAGTAAGGAACAGTTTGTCCTGATCATTGATGTATATTAATCAAATCTGTGATCAACTTAAATTATCCTCTTATTTGTACACACTACACAAATTATATAATGCTATACTCGTCAGCGCCTTCTCTAGATGAGTACACTTAATCTTCAGATTGATTCAACACCTTACAGAATGCTCGCCGTCATTCAAAATTAGTCCTGAATGCTAGCACAACCAAAATTATGTTGTTTTCCCATAATTCTGTGGTAACTATTCCTTCTATTGAAACACTGAATGGTGATATCAGATAACTTGTAGACACATACAAATATCTTGATATTTGACTGTATAAAGATCTTAGTTTTAAATATCACATTGCATATCTAATAAAAAACTAAATTTTACTCTAACTTTTTTGTATCGACTGAAATAATGTTCTATTTCTTCCCGCAAGCGGCTTGTAACAAGTTTGTTTTTAATCACAGCTGGATTATGGAGATACAATCTACAGATTTGTCTCCCCCACTGCCTTAGCTAAACTAGTAAGTAAGTAAGTAAGGTTTATTTCTAGAGCGCTTATCACAGACATAAAATCACAAAGCGCTGTACAATAAAAATCAATGCTAAAAGTATACACAGAATAAAACAAGCATAAAAACTACAAATATCAATCAATAAAGAATACAATAAAATCATGACATGACTGGAGCCCATTTCCCACTCTACTCTAAGGTATAACAGGTTCACCTTTTAGGACTCACCATTGTACTTTATATACCCTTGCTGGACTTCACTAAGTATTGGAAGGTTGAAGCATTGGTATACTTTCATATACAAAGCCAATTTAGGAAAACGACCATCATATATCTACTCCAAGTTCATTTCACTACACAACACAATTTCAGATCCAGTAGCTGGCTGTGGTTTAACATACCCTTTGTGAGCACAGGGTCAGGAAAGATGAGTTGGTCCTATTTTGGCCCATGTTCTTGGAATGATCTGCAGCTTAAATTGAGGTTGGAGTCTTTTAATCTAGTTTAAAACAAGAGCTGTCTGTGGTTTTAGTTACATCTTACACATATAATATTTAAGTGTCTTAAATTGTGTTTTTTAAAACTTGCGTTGTATTTTATGTTATATTACTGGATGCTTTGTTGTAAACATTTTTAATATTACCGTTACTGTTATTAACCCTAGGATGCATGAACGACCAATACCTACATTCTTCCATGAGTGGGGTCAAAAATGACCCCAATTAGAATCAATGGGATTTTGCAATGAATTTAAATTATGTCTTTAATTTTGGTCAAAGGCGATTATATTTATTATATTTGGGTCAACAAAAGACTGATTTTACATTTAACATGCTTATTCATAACTTTTTATATCATTTTTTTCCCACACGAAATAACATCAAAAATCTTCACAAATTATTGCTAGAATGTCCATCTGTCTGAAGGACAAAAAAGAGAATCAACAAACGACCAAAACACTGTACTGTACACTCACATGCGCCCACACAAACATCTTTTCTCTATTCACTGTGTGCAGTTGTCACAAACTACAGTACTGTATTTGCTTTTGGCTGTGACCATTGCACAGTGGGGTACTGCATTTCCTGCACCAATTGGTGGCTTTGCGGTCTTTGTTTCTTGGACACATCTGGCACCTCTTTCTCTTCTGTTGGCCCTCTGTGCCCCTCTCCTGTTACTTGTTGCAACTTTTGTCACTCCACATCTTCCAGTTGCTTCAGTGATGTTGGTTGGTAAATTCAGGGTACCTTGGGTTATGTAGAAGACTCCCAAAGAGCACACACATTGGTACATTCCAGTTCTCACTTCCTGCAAGAATGGTCACTCCAATGAAGGCCATGAGCTCCTCTTTGCTTAGTTTCCACTCTTTTCCTCTGCTTATTGCAACTCTTCTTCCCTCCATGTTTGTTCATGTCAACACCTCTTCTAATATACTATCCATCCATTATCTTTTACCCGCTTCTTCCATTTTTGGGTCACGGGGGTCGCCGGTGCCCATGTCCAGCAATCACTGTGCGTGGGGCAGTGTACACACTGGACGGGTCGCAAGTCCATCACAGGGCCACATAGAGACAAACCACCATTCATTCTCTCACTCACACCTAGGGTCAATTTAGAGTTACCAATCAGCCTAACATGCATGTTTTTGGTCTGTGGGAGGAAACCAGAGTACCTGGAGGGAACCCACGCATGCACGGAGAGAACATGCAAACTCCACCCAGAAAGGCCCACAGATTTGAACCAGGGACCTGCTCGCTGAGAGGCAGCAGCTCTACCAGTTGCACCACCGTGCTGCCCTTCTAATATACTATCAGTGATAAACAGCTTTCATGCATCTATTGGAGAGATGGTGCTAAACCCAGGTGCAGGCCCTGACCAACTTCTCAGTAAATTGTGGCTTGGTGTTAAAAGAGGCATACAGATTTTTAAAATAATTTATATATAATATAATATATAATACTATATAATAGGTTACCTAACAGGTTTGCATTTGTTACAAGGAATTATGAATACAATGAGTCTCTACACAACAAATGCAGTAATATCAGCTGGCTTACTAAACTAGTGTAATGTTAGCTAGCTTAAGTACTAACATTATGTTGTAGTTAGCTAAGAGTGTCTACTTTGTTGACCAACATGATATTCTATCACAGTAAAGTCATGGAGTTGGTNACGGGGGTCGCCGGTGCCCATGTCCAGCAATCACTGTGCGTGGGGCAGTGTACACACTGGACGGGTCGCAAGTCCATCACAGGGCCACATAGAGACAAACCACCATTCATTCTCTCACTCACACCTAGGGTCAATTTAGAGTTACCAATCAGCCTAACATGCATGTTTTTGGTCTGTGGGAGGAAACCAGAGTACCTGGAGGGAACCCACGCATGCACGGAGAGAACATGCAAACTCCACCCAGAAAGGCCCACAGATTTGAACCAGGGACCTGCTCGCTGAGAGGCAGCAGCTCTACCAGTTGCACCACCGTGCTGCCCTTCTAATATACTATCAGTGATAAACTGCTTTCATGCATCTATTGGAGAGATGGTGCTAAACCCAGGTGCAGGCCCTGACCAACTTCTCAGTAAATTGTGGCTTGGTGTTAAAAGAGGCATACAGATTTTTAAAATAATTTATATATAATATATAATACTATATAATAGGTTACCTAACAGGTTTGCATTTGTTACAAGGAATTATGAATACAGTGAGTCTCTACACAACAAATGCAGTAATATCAGCTGGCTTACTAAACTAGTGTAATGTTAGCTAGCTTAAGTACTAACATTATGTTGTAGTTAGCTAAGAGTGTCTACTTTGTTGACCAACATGATATTCTATCACAGTAAAGTCATGGAGTTGGTAAATGAAGATAATACATGTATGCTGCTGTGTCAAACTGACCTCCTAGTGGTGAGACTGCAGGTATCAGATGTGTAAATGAGACAGAAAATGTATCTTGACAGTCACAGTTGGTAAGAATCAAAGGTTCCCAAAGCAAACCCTTGAGATTCTATAGGAAATGCTTGGGGTCATTTTTGACCCCACTCATGAAAAACTGGGGTAGTGACACAAAAACTGCAATTTCTGAAAATGTATAAAAACATTTAAAAAAATTCAAATGGCTTGAAGTCACAAACATGTTTTATGAGGAATACCTGGAATATGGAAGAGTAAAAACTTTTAATTTCAGAGTTTTTGAAGAATAACAACCCTCGGGGTCATTTTTGACCCCACTTATGCATCTAAGGGTTAAGACTGTTGCTGTATTTGTAATGGCTTGTTTGCACCTTGCACATTTCCCAGGACATCCTTGTAAAAGGGATTAATAATCTCAATGGATTTCTTTCCTGGTAAAATAAAGATTAAAAAAATTAGACTGAAGTGACCGCATTAATAGAGTGTCATACTGCAAGATTTGTTATTGATCCAATACCTAGTAGAAAAGGGCCAGTCTTGCCGATACCAATACTATTTTTAAAAAAGTTGATGCATCGTATTGCTAAATCTTAATGAAAGTTTACAACCTTTATGATTCCATTAAAGATTAGATTAATAATTAAATAAAATCCAGCAAAGACCCTGGATAAGGTTTATGGGTAAATAGACAATACTTCAGTACTTGCTGTTGTATTGTTTTATATGACAACTAGGGATGCACCGATACACATTTTCTTGTTTCCGATCCGATCCATAAAACTGGGTATCGGCCGATACGATCCAGTTCCGATATCATCATCATCATTGATTTTATATGAGGCTGTAATGATCTCCTCTCAAGTACAATGGGCCTCATGCACAAACATGTTCATATTTTTATCCTAAATTTCTCTTACTTTTGTTCGTACAAAGCGTTTGTACGAACATGCCACGTCAGATTCAACAAACTCTTCTATCCTCAGGAAAAGTGTGTAAATGAGCTACGTAAATATAATGAATTCCACCTGTTCTATCAACCTGCGCGTGCACGCGGAGAGGTTATTTACATAATCCCCACCCCTCAAAACACCATATAAGGCTACGTTTCCTGCCTCTGACAGCAGGACGGTCCGTTCATAAAATGACAGCGAAAAATAAAAAGAAGAACTGTACAGGTGCGGAGATTGAAGTTCTGCTCTCCTTGATCGAGAAAAGAAAATCTGTCCTTATTAGCAGCGTCACTCATGGGAGTAAATGACCAACTAAAGCCAAAGAATGTATGTTTATAATAAATGTGGACCTTAAAATATGCACTCGTCCTGGTGGCTCACTGGGTAAGTGCCGTTCCTAACCTTATCGAGACCTCGTGGGTTCGATTCCCACAAGGTATGACTATTTTGTTTTTCCTTCTTTCTTTAGATTATTTATTCATTCCAGATTAAAAAGACTTTATGCTTCATTTCTTGTTGTATTGTAAATAGTTTTCTTGTGTTTTTTAAATCTGGAATGAATTAAAAGGAGAAAAAAAATGTTGCCATAAGGTTCGGAACTGCAACGCAACGCTCTTCTCATTGAGCTATCTGAGATCTATGACTGCGACAGGAGGAGGTCAATGTAAAGTCTGCGTTACCAAAGTCTGCGTTACCGAGACAAATTAAACTTAAGGCTACGTTTCTTGCTTCTGACAGCAGGACGGTCCGTTCATAAAATGACAGCGAAAAATAAAAAGAAGAACTGTACAGGTGCGGAGATTGAAGTTCTGCTCTCCTTGATCGAGAAAAGAAAATCTGTCCTTATTAGCAGCGTCACTCATGGGAGTAAATGACCAACTAAAGCCAAAGAATGTATGTTTATAATAAATGTGGACCTTAAAATATGCACTCGTCCTGGTGGCTCACTGGGTAAAGCAGTGTGCCGTTCCTAACCTTATCGAGACCTCGTGGGTTCGATTCCCACAAGGTATGACTATTTTGTTTTTCCTTCTTTCTTTAGATTATTTATTCATTCCAGATTAAAAAGACTTTATGCTTCATTTCTTGTTGTATTGTAAATAGTTTTCTTGTGTTTTTTAAATCTGGAATGAATTAAAAGGAGAAAAAAAAATGTTGCCATAAGGTTCGGAACTGCGACGCAACGCTCTTCTCATTGAGCTATCTGAGATCTATGACTGCGACAGGAGGAGGTCAATGTAAAGTCTGCGTTACCGAAGTCTGCGTTACCGAGACAAATTAAACTTAAATTAATTCATAATTTAAGTTGGTTTCAGTTTGAGATCTTCATATTAATATTGTAGTGTTAGAAAACGGCATTGATAACAAATTGATTTTAATTTAAATACTTTAATCCGTTAGTCATTATTACATTTAAAATTATAATTCGACTTCAAACAGAACCTATTGTCAAAAACAATTGTGGTGCGTGACTTTTTTAAACTCTAAATATTTTCTAAATAACGAAATATGAAGTTATTAGTGGAGAAATTCCGTCTGGATGACAGCAGACCGACTGCTCGTAAAATATACGACAGGTCCGGACCACTCGTAAATTTTGTTCGTATCTGAAAAAAATCGTAGGATACGAAAACATTGTTGAATGCCACAAATGATCCTAAATCACTCGTACGCACAGTTTAAGAACAAATCTGTGCGTACGAACGGTTCGTGCATGAGGCCCAATGTGTACACATATATGCATGTATGTCCAAAAAGGCAACTTGAGGTAAGTTTTATTAATGTTGGATAAGTTTCAAAGTTATGATTAAATTCTGCTGACACAAAACGTGTTTTTTTTCCTAGCTCTAAAGTGAATATTAAAGTGATTAATTTATGTGATTGTTTGTTTAAAGTTATTTTATATATTCTTTTAAATAATGGGTTGATATAAGTTTTTTTCTTCTTTCTGCACTCTTTTCATTCAATGTTTTCTTTTTGATGAATTTGTTTTATTTTGTCTCTTTTAAACGAATTAATTAATTAATTAATTAAAATATTAAATAGCTTTACATCTGCTAAGTTCATGGCATAAACCAACACAGACATGTTCCTGTTTTTAGAATTTTACATCGCTTTATAATGTAGCTGTTTATGTTTTTTAATACAGTTTTCTTGTAATTTTTAATTAATATGCTTTTTTATAATTGTCTGCTGTTGTACTGATAAATATCTCCTGGAGTATAAACTATATCTTGGACTACGGTCAAGTTAGTTTTACGTTGGCCAGTCGAGCTCCGTGGCTTCAGCGGGACGCCACTCTCGCTGAACCGAAACAAAGGCATCCCGACGTGGCCAGCCATGTCTCCGTCTCGGTGGAGGGGCAAGCTAAGAGCAGCTGCCCGAAATCAGAGCATCCACCCCGGATTGAAGAAGAAAAACACACCGCTGAAGCCACGGAGCTCAAATATTTACCGAGAAGTTTCTAAACTTCATCATAAGAAATCCTTCATTTTCTATAATTACAATGAAGTATTAGACCAGGTGGGCAACTGGAGGATCATCCACCTTTCTGGGGCAGACCATGCAGGCGACCGGAGAGCCGTCCATGATACCGTAGCTGACTAAGCGGGCAGACGGGACGTAGAGCTTGGATGGGTTGTGTAACCTGTATGAGGCGTGGATCCGAGGCAAAGTGTGGACCCAGGAGCTAAGACCTTATTAGGCGAGCCAGGAGCAAAGACCTCAGGCGGGCCGGGGAAAAAACCTCAGGCAGGCCGGGGACGAAGACCTCAGGCTGACCAGAGACGAAGACCTCAGATGGACCAGGATCTTCTGCGGCCAACTCAGGATCTTCTGCAGTTGAGACGAGAGTGATGACCTCAGGTGTAAGTGTGGGCCCAGGAGTGAGGACCTTAGCAGATGGACCAGGAGTGATGGGCTTAGCAGACGGGTCGGCGGTGACAAGATCTTCGGTGGCAGGGTCTTCGGCGGCAGGGTCTGGAACTAGATCTTCTGCTGCAAGACAGACAGGTGAGGAGTCTGTTTGGACATCCATGGCTGAGCTGGTAGGAGCGATGTTCGTCTGGACCACCATAACTGAGCTGGCAGGAGTGAAGTCTGTCTGAGCTCCCATGACTGAGCAGGCAGGAGAAAAGTCTATCTGGACCCCCGTGGCTGAGCAGGCAGAAGAGAAGTCCGTCTGGTTCACTCAGCAGGCTTGGGACCCTCAGGCTGAGGTATGGAGCCCTCTGCAGTCGGCTGGCTACTGCTGCAGGCTGTGGGACTGTAGGTTCTAGATGCTATGGAACTGCAGGTTCTGGATGCTGTAGAACTGCAGGTTCTGGAGGCTATGGAACTGCAGGTTCTGGAGGCTGTGGAACTGCAGATTCTGGAGGTTTTGGGACTGCTGGTTCAGGGCTGGCTACTGCTGCAGGCTGTGGGACTGTAGGTTCTAGATGCTGTGGGACTGCAGGTTCTGGAAGCTATGGGACTGCAGGTTCTAGAGGCTTTGGGACTGCTGGTTCAGGGTTGGCTGCTGCTGCAGGCTATGGGCTGACTGCTGCTGGCTGTGGGCTGACTGCTGCTGGCTGTGGGCTGACTGCTGCTGGCTGTGGGCTGACTGTTGCAGGCTGTGGGCTGACTGCTGCAGGTTGTGGACTGGCTGCAAGTTCAGAGCTGGCTGCAGGTTCAGAAGGTTCTGGGTTGGCTGCATGTTCTGGAGGTTGTGGGCTGGTTTCAGGTTCTGAATAGGCTGAAGGTTCCGGGTTGGCTGCAGGTTCTGGAGGTTGTAGGCTGGTTACAGTTTCTGGAGGCTGTGGGACTGCAGGTTCTGGAGACTGAACAAGTTCAGAGTTAGTAACGGGGACTTCAGCGGCCGGTGTTGGAACTGGGTCTGTGGTAGGTATTTTCAGAGTTCTTATTTCATTTAGAAGTTGATGGTATGTGGGGATTAAGGTGAGACCGGGTTGAGATAATATCAGTTTTTCAGCGAGGGTGAGTACGAGATCAAAACAGTCTGGGTTGTGTTTGGAAGAAGAGAGGAGATTTAGAGTCTGGTTTATTTGGGTGATGTCACTGGGTTGGAGCTGAGGTATGTTGGGTCCAATCGTTGGAGGGGCTCTAAGTGGGGGGTGAGGTGTTGAGTTCTACCCTCACCAGAACCCTGGGGGGTGAAGCAATGGCGACCGCCCCCCACAGAGACACTTGAACTGAGCACTGGAGGTTCAGTCTCGTTGGAACGAGCAAGAACAGCTGATCGTGACGGAGGTGTGGTGGACCATTTCCGGGTCCTTTTTCTGCAGCGCCAATGGCAGCGGTGAGGCTGGGGGACAGGAAGAAGACAACGTTCATCCTCATCCTCTCCTGATGTCCATCCTAAGAAGATGAGCGAAGCTAGAGAGAGAGGAGAAATGGGCTCGGACATCAGGCGGTCACCCCGGAGCTGTACCCTCTCTTTTTCCTCCTCCAGAACAAGAAGAGGAGAGGACAAGATCTCCACTGCCTGGATACAGCGTTCTTGAGTCCGGACGGGTTCGGCCTGGTATCTGCTGCACCGAATCACGGGCTCCATCAAGGAAATGCTTGCAGGACAGGTAAGTGAGTCTGAGAAGAACCCTGCCCGCTAGGTTAAAATGCGGTTGCATCGTACTGTCAGAGTTTTCAGGCAGGACAGAAATGAACCCAATAGTTGCAGAAAGGGAACTCAGACTCAGCAGGTAGAAAAATAAATAATTTTAATCATAATAAATTAAAGGGCTGACATGGCAGCATAAACTTACAATGGGAGATAAAGGACGGGATCAAGACAGGATCCGGACAGGGCAGGACAAGGCAATACCTAAAGACGATGCAACAAAGGACAAGACTCACAGACAGACTTATATACACAGACAAGACAGGAAGTGGTTACAAACAGCTGGGAACAGAAGGAGCAACAAATCAAGACTAATGAGTCACACTAGGAGTACAGACAAGGAAGGCCCACAAGATGGTGCTATCCTTACAAGATGTAGGAGCAGTGTGTGGCTGACCACATCAGTCCATACTAAAGAGCTGAAACTTAGGCATTGATACAATCACACTGTTATCATTTAATATTGATCCTTTGAGCAGTATCAACAATAACATTATTCAGATCGATCCACCCACCACTAGAGCCCACACAAGCAGCACTAAACACCCAATGCCTCTGGGTAAAAACAAAGTCCACTAATCATAAAAAAACAAATCATCCAGCTCATAAAATAACCCAATGATGCAACATTTTTATTAATTTGTTTGGCTAAAAGTGAACCGTTTATCAAAATTATTGTCAATATAATTTACCATGTGTGTTTTGTTTGGAGTTGATTAATCAGAGTGGTTTCTTCTGTCTCAGGTATTGATCCCATAGATGTTTGACCTGTCATCTTGAACAAAGAATTAAGTCACAAGATGGTATGTTGAGATAAAGCCAGCGCAACAGTTGAACACAATTGCAATAATTAAACTTTTCCTAAATATGATGAACAAATACTTTATCTATGGATCCCTTGAATTAAATATCCAAAGTATAATTCTAAAGATTGTTTTGAAGGACTTTTCTGAGCAGAACCAACAACTATCAATGATTTTGAGCAAGAAAGAAATTTTTTTGCTACATTTCCTGTGCATTAGCAAAGCTTTTTTCAATACCAACTGGGAAATCCTTGTGTTTAAATCTGTCTGAGGTTTCCTCTTTTAAAATGACATCAGTAAATCCTCATTAGGAAACACTAAATTCTCCAGCTCCCCGAGCGTGACTACGCTGCTCACTGCACCACCTGGTGGTGGTTGGGTTAAAGGCAGAAGACCAATTTCGTCTGTCAAGTATGGGAAACATACACAGATGACAAATGTGACAAATTATTATTATTATTATAAAATCAGGAATCAGACCAATTGTCTAGGAATTATCCTAAATATAAAGACAAATCAAGCCACATCTCTGGAATCACTCAAGATATCCCTATTATCTGTGTATGAAAATGTAGCTTTAAAAGCCAAAAATCTGAAAATGTCTTTAGTTTGACCAAATCTGACTTAATCGCTGATTTGATGCAATGGGATATATTAGCTAGATATAAATTAGATATTGAGCTCAGTCGGCAAACAGCACTTGCAAAGGGATCTTTAAAATGTGAAATGTAAAATTGCATGAATTGCAACAGCTCACAGTCTCATTGCTTGAATTTTAAATGTAAGAAAAAAATTCTTGAGACAATTATTTTTCTATTCACTGAAAAGTTGGATGAATTTTAAACCCTTCTTTGCTAGTTATCTAAATGTCCAGGTCTACAAACCACACTGATAATAAATAATTATTTTAAAACACTGGTCCAAATCTATTTTCTATATTTTTTTTTACTCTTGCACAAAACATTTGAGTGAAAATCCTCCACAGGCCAGTCCAGGTATCAAACACAGATAGAGCAGTCCACATCCCGCAAAGACATGAGCTTTCAGAAATAAAGCCAGCATTGCCAAACCAAAAGAAGCGTTGATGTGGAGTGCCATGCTGTAAATGTCTGACAATTAGGAAGTCCAACATTTCACTGATCACATCAACTCTGTGGATAAATATATCAAGTTCACATGAGAAGATGTAAAAAACGGCAAGTTGGCTTTCTTGGACTGTGAGGTCTCAGTTTCTGATAGAGGAAATTTGCAAACTGAGGTGTACCGCAAACCCACACACACAGACCAGTATTTACAGTTTGACTCCCATCACCCTCTGGAGCACAAGTTAGGAGTCATCAGGACTCTGTATCACAGAGCAGACAGCGTCCCCACTAACTCAGCAGCCAGACAGAAGGAGAAATCACACACAAAACAGGCTCTAGAGAAATGTGGATATCCTAACTGGGCCTTCCTGAAAGCAGAGAAGAAACCCAAACAGGACTCCAGCCAGCCATCAGGTGAAAAGAAGGAACCCAGACCCAGACCAGTGGTCATTCCGTATGTTGCGGGAGTTTCAGAGACATTGAGACGTTTATTTTCTAAACACAACGTCCCAGTGGCTTTTAAACCCCAAAATACATTACGGCAAAGACTGGTTCATCCCAAAGATCCAGTCCCCCGGCACAAACAGAGTAATATTGTGTATGCTGTTCAGTGTCAGGAGGGCTGTGATCAGTCTTATATCGGGGAAACTAAACAGCCACTGGCCAAAAGGATGGCCCAGCACAGAAGATCAACATCATCAGGTCAGGACTCTGCAGTCTACACTCATCTCCAGGCCAGCGGTCACTCTTTCAGGGATGAAGATGTTCACATCCTTGATAGAGAGGAACGATGGTTTGAGAGAGGAGTAAAGGAGGCCATCTTTGTGAAAAGAAACCGTCCATCATTAAACAGAGGTGGAGGCCTCCGGGTTCAACTGTCCCCCTCTTACAATGCTGTTATTGCTAGTATCACTCAGCCCTCTGTGAATAGCAAACAACCATCAGGGTGCTAACGATCCATTGTTAGGCTGATGGTCCTCCTTGATCATGTGAGCAGCTGGTTTCAGGCTGTCATCAGCCAACTGGTTGATCTACTGTGAGAGGCATAGTTGCCAAGTCCGCTTATTTCAAGCGGCATTGGGCTTGTTTTTCCCTGGAGTCGCTTTCAAATTTGATCAGCCGCTTGTGGCGGTTTTTTGGGCTTCTCGCGGACATTGAGTCGCTTATTTGTGCTTGTTTTTCAGTCGAGCAGTAATGCGAGTGGTAGGTAGTTTGTCACGCCCCCCTTCCACGTATGTTACGTCAAGGCGGATGTTACGTTCAGGTGCAGTTGGCGCAAGCGACAGTCAGAGCCGGTAAAACTATATAAGCGCGAGCAATTAATGATGAGTCAGCATGAGCAGCATATAGTGACACAACATATATATCTTGTATCATTCAACTATGTTAGTTTTTAGCAAACAAAATAATAAATTAATGAAAATTACTTTCAAAGTGAGTTTAAAATTAAAAACCGTGTTTCTTCACGGGACATCCGACTACACGCGAATGCAACATTGTTATTTATTCTTTGTCTATTCATTCATTCATTCAACCTTTATTTAGTCAGGTAAATCTCATTGAGCCTCGAGGGCTCATTTACAAAAGCGACCTGCTACAAACTAAAGAATTTAGTGAAATGTCTAGACAAGACAACGCTAATATGAGCTCTAAGTGGGGTAAATATGGAAAAAATATAATAAAGATTGGGAGAAAGAGCGTGCTCTTCAAGACTGGATCTGACCACGACCACAGATGGGAGAAAAATGCAAAATGTATTTTTATTTTTTAGACTGAATACGTTCTTTAATGTATAATTTTGCTTGTTATATGTAATGCCATAATAAATATGTTTATACTGTTTAAAACTGCCTTTTTTTACACAATGGGATGGGGTGCTTTTTTGGGGCTTTTTTTGAAAGAGCGAGTCGCTTGTTTGTGCTTGTTTTGAAGGAGCTGATCGCTTCTTTCGGTCTGGAGATCTGGCAACCCTGCTGTGAGAGGGTGCTATTTGTAAGACTGAGCTGAATACAGCATCTCAGACTGAGGAAGTCTTTCGGACGAAAGACGAAATGTTTCTACAATTTTTTTTTGCTTTGTTTTGTTTTGTTTTTTGAATGTCCAGAGGGCCAGACTTAGCTTTTTTAGATTTTTCTACCTGGATTATTGAGCATTAGCCTGGTTAAAACCAGACCCTTGTCCTTCATTTCGCTTCGCACTAGGGTCTGGGACTTCTCCCATAGACAACAATTCCTCCGGTAGATTTTTGACCGGACCAATCAGAGAACAGAAGGGGCAGAGTTTTTGGCCCCTAACCCACGCCCCCACCGTCCCAGCGCAGCCAGCGAGCATTCACATGTTCTCATTCAAAGCGATGCAAAGCGATGCAGGACTGTTTTATATGTGACACAAATGTATTAATTTCCCCTTCTTAATCCCTTATCTGGAGTTTTCTTTTGTTTTTTTGCCAAAAGTCAAGTGATCGCTCCCTCCTCCCCCTCCTCCTCTCCCTCCGCTGCCGCTGCATATTCTGTGTTTATATGTTAATAAAAAAATAAATAAAACCATGGATCGCTGGTCCAGCACACCAGAAGACCAGAAAATCTGATGGGACTCGGGCAGCAACGTAAAACCTGACTTTAATTCTCTCGTGACAAACTGAGGCATTTCCTCATAGCGGAGGGAGAGCTGTGTGTCTACATAAAGAGCATGTAACTGACATACAGTGTAAACATGTTCTGGGTGGGAATGCTGTCTGCCTGAACTGATCACTTGCCGTTAAATCACTGAAGACAAATCTAAATTCCCAGAGATGAACTGGGTCTCCAGCTTCTCTGTTAGATTGAGTTGTGTCTTTGCCTGCGAACCCAATGAAGTATACATACTTGTTGAAGAGATTCAGACCAATGCGGTAGTGTCTTTTGCGAATTATATCATTGCTGAACACAGGTGAGTCCCATCTGTTGCAGGTTTCCTTGTGGTAAGTGTGTTTGCTGAGTGTCTGCTCCCTCAGGCTGTCCCTGGAAGAGGACTCTGAACTGCAATTGATGGTGTCATTGGAGTTTGATGTGTTGATACTGTCATTGTCCCCATCAGATAAATGTGAATCTGACTCTTTCTGCAGGTTTGCAACATCACTGATAGCTAGGTGGCTCCCCATCTGTTGAGGATGATGTGCTGAGGTCTTTTCTTCTTTAGAAGGCCCCCAAGGCAGCGGGCTGTGGCTGATGTGTTGGGAGATGCTCTGCTGGTTGCTTACACTTTGATTGTATGTAATTTGTCTATTTAAAGAGCTGCAGTCTGAGCAATCATGCAACTCTACCAGGCTGTTGCTAGGGGGCTCTATGGTCAGTGAGGGAAGGTGATCTACCCAAAGATGCTGCTCCTGACACTCTAAGTAAGGTGTATTGTGGCTGCTTGTACCCATGTCTTCTTTTTCATTCTTATGCACCAGGGAACAGTAGTCGTGGGAGGAACTGAGGAAACGTTGGTGTGAGTCTGATTCTGTACTGGAATGCCAGTCCACAAACTGAGACAGAGGAAGGGTGGGGGATAACTCTTCCTCGTCGATGTAAAGGGTGACATCACTGAAAGATGCGGTCATCTCTTTAGAGTTGCTGTGGGAGGCTTTTATCTTACAGCTCTGTTCTCTGTCTGTGTCCTGATGGACGCTCCTTGGCTCTGATTGACTGTCCTCTCCGTGTAGGCTGTGGCAGTTCAGAGCATCATCTATGGACTCAGCAAGAGACTTGACTTGCCTTGAGAATACATCTTCCAGTTCTGTAATGACATCTGGGAAGTTGCTCTGTGCTGTTGGTGTCTTGTCCTGCATACACCTTTCTCCTCTGAGTTCAGAATGCACCGGTGCACCTACTTTACCATCATCCGTTAGTGAGAACTGCTTTCCTTCAAGGTAGGAGCTGTGGAATTTTGCAGGTCCTTTGAAGGAAAGTTGCATTCTCATATTGGACAGAATAATCTGTGTGGACGTATGGTCCTCAGGCATGTAACTTCTAAGACACTCAGAGTTCTTGTTCGTTTGGTACTGGCGAAAGGCTGTTTGGATGGTACGTGCAGCATGCCGAGTAATAAAACGTCCACCGTATTTACGCTCTAGCATCTCCACCTGAAAGAAAAGAAAGTTGTTGTAGATTTCTAAAAGTAGTAGAGTAGTCACAATAAATAGTCAATGGACTTTTTTGTTAAATGTCTTTGTGTTAAATGGTGAAGAGTCTCAGTCATCCAGGACATGATAAATTCAAAAAACTTTCAATGCAAAAACAACTGGACTTTATTTGTAACAGAAGACGTTTCACTCTTCATCCGAGGAGCTTTCTCAATTCAAAGAGCACAGAGTGTGGGGTTCAGGTTATAAAGGCTGAGATAAGATACACACATACCTATGTAAATTGACAAATCACACCTCACACATTAACAGTAGGTGCTTCTTAGGTTCTTTGTTAGTCTAATTCACAGATGAGGCCCCTCTGTTCCCATCAGGTGTGAAAACTGGCTGGGAATCAGTCCTAAAGCTGCATTATACGTTTTTGAAAGTTGGAATCTGAGACATCCTCCTCTGTTAAGAGACAGTTTTTTTCTCCTAACATAAACACCTTCCTTCACCTGTCTCAAACCATCTGTGTGGGTTTTTTTTTTTTTTTCAGTTGTTTTTTTTGTAGAATCTGGTTCATCAGATTTAATTCCATTCAGTTTATTTATATAGAGCCAAGTCACAACAAAAGTCGCCTCAGGGCACTGAACTGAAATAATCATATATAAAATAAGTTAACAGAAACATTCATATTAAAAAAATAATAATTTAACATTATCTGAGGAGCAGACTGCTTTGAGTTTAACTCATTGCAGAACTCTCATTCGGTGAACTAAAATTCATTA
This sequence comes from Garcialebias charrua, assembly GCA_038048925.1. Classification (NCBI taxonomy): domain Eukaryota; kingdom Metazoa; phylum Chordata; class Actinopteri; order Cyprinodontiformes; family Rivulidae; genus Garcialebias; species Garcialebias charrua. The sequence continues at coordinate 39,002 of JBBPBX010007626.1, read as the reverse complement.
AAAATTCATTAGCAGGATTTTGAATTCTGGACACGCCTCCAGAACCCATCCTGAAGTGCGGTGCAAATTCAGGCAGATCTGAGCAGGGCTGAGCAGAGTTGAGGCTGAGTAGGAGTGGTGCAAAAGGGGCATTAGCTACCTCTCTCTTTGCTCTATGTCCCATCTCCTTATATTCCTGTCTCCTCTCTTCCATCATCTCACTGTCATATTTCTTCTTGGCTAATCTCTTTCTTTGAATGGCGTCCTGCACTTCACTATTCCACCACCAGGTTTCCTTATCATCCATTCTCTGTCCAGATGACACACCAAGTACCTTCCTACCTGTCTCTCTAATTACTGTTGCTGTAGTAGCCCAGTCACTTGGAAGCTCTTTCTTACCACCCAGAGCCTTTAACAGCTCATCTCTGAATTTCTCACAACATTCTTCCTTCTTTAGCTTCCACCATTTGGTCTTCTTCTCTGGTTTTACTCTTTTTCTCTTCTTCGCAACAACAGTCATTCTACACACAACCATCCGATGCTGTCTGGCCACGCTCTCCCCTGCCACAACCTTACAGTCTCCAATCTCCCTCAGGTTTCCTCTTCTACACAGAATGTAGTCGACCTGTGTACTCCTTCCTCCACTCTTATAGGTCACTCTATGTTCCTCCCTCTTTTGGAAATAGGTATTGACTATAGCCATTTCCATTCTCTTGGCAAAATCCACCACCATCTGTCCTTCCTGGTTTCTTTCCTTGACACCAAATCATCACTTCCTCATCACCTGTGTTTCCTCCCTGGGAATACTCTATCACTTCATCCAGATCTTATCACCATATTTGACACTCTTTTCACCTCTACTACATTCTTTGCCAACTCCTCCTTCAGGACCACCCCTACTCCATTTCTCTTTCTATCCACACCATGGTAAAACAGTTTGAACCCTGCTCCAATGCTGCGGGCCTTGCTGCCCTTCCACTTGGTCTCTTGGACACATAAAACATCTACCTTTCTTCTCTGCATCATGTCAGCCAGCTCTCTACCTTTGCCTGTCATTGTCCCCACATTTAGAGTTGCAACCCTCAGTCCTACATTCTTCACTTTCCTCTTCTCCCTCTGTTTCCTGACACGTTTCCCTCCTCGGGGTCTTCGACTAAAATTAGAAACATCTAAAAACGATGCCGAAAAACTGGTTCATGCATTTGTCACATCTAGACTGGACTATTGCAATGGCTTGTTAACTGGGTGTCCAAATACTTCTTTAAAACGTCTTCAGTTGATCCAAAATGCTGCTGCCAGAGTCTTAACTGGAGTTATTGGGAGAGATCATATCCCTCCAGTTTTAGTTTCTCTCCAATGGCTCCCTGTCAAATCCAGAATAGAATTCAAAATCTTACTTCTAACCTACAAAGCTCTCAACAACCTAGCTACATCTTATATTACAGATCTTATTGTTCCATATTTTCCTAACCGAGCACTTCACTTTCAGGCTGCAGGTTTACTTGTGGTTCCTAGAGTTTACAAAAACAGAATGGGAGGCAGAGCTTTCAGTTATCAGGCTCCTCTCTTGTGGAACCAACTTACAATCCATGAGGCTGACACATTATCCAGTTTTAAAACTAGGCTTAAAACTTTCCTTTTTGCTAAATACTATAGTTAGGGTTGGCTTGGGTTTCCTGAGCTGTCCTTTAGTTATGCTGCTTTAGGCTTAGACTGCTGGAGGACAAACTGACCACACTTTTCACTCTGCTACTGTCTTAACTTACTCTGCTCAACCTGTTTTGTATAATTATTTTTTATATCCTTGACATGTGTTTTTTTTGTCTTTCAGGTACACCTGGACCTATATCTGGACCTACCACTCTGTGGTCATTTGTCTCTTCTTTCTGTCCACTCAACCAGCCGGTCAAAGCAGATGGCCACTTGTCCTGAGCCTGGTGCTGCTGGAGGTTTCTTCCTGTTAAAAGGGAGTTTTGTTTTCCATTCCACTGTTGCCACTGTGCTTGCTCAGGATGGGAGACTGCAACAAAGCCAAGATTCAACTCGCCTGCTGGATTCCTTAGATAGAGAACTTTACTAATTGGCTTTTCTATGTATGTGAATGCTCCTGTAAAGTGCCCTGAGACAACTTTACTGTGATTTGGCGCTATACAAATAAACTGAATTGAATTTAAAAACTGTCCTACATGTGCTGATTAATCACAAATGTTTTACAAACTCCCAATTTTTTTTTCTTCAAATTTCAATTAAAAAATGCATATTTTTCTAAGACACTAAAATATTAAACTAATCTTGACAACTGTAAGGCTTTGCACACTTTTTTAATTTTTATTTTTTACATATGCTGGGTGTTACAGTCTGCTCAGAAAAGTTCTAACCTCTTACCCCAAGTGTAATTTTCATTTATTTAACAAACATTATGATCAGCATTATTCAAATCACATTTATAGTGTTTATATACTGTATTTTAAAGGTATCAACAGTCAGAGGTTTGTGTCCGTACCTCTCTCACCTGCTTGTGCTGTATGTTTGAGGGCTCATAGTTCTCTGACAGCAAACTTGAGTCCTTGAAGGTCTCCTTTTCTGTCCGTTTGCAGACAAGGGACTGAGAGTGCTGGAGCTTGGCTTTGCAGGGCTGCTGGTGGCCCGGAAGGAAAAGATGTGCATAGAGATGGCTGTCCAGTTGGTTTGGGCAGAAAGCATCGCCGTGGATCACTGGGCTGCAGCTGTGTCCATCACTGGGTTCCATAGAGGGGCTCACCTTGCTGCCTGGGACATCATCTTCAACACTGCAACGCACACACGCACGCACGCACGCACACACACACATTAGATAGCCTGCTGTGTCCTGGACTCAGTGTAAATGACTCCTAGTAGGTCAGAAAGAGTCGCATGACAGACAGGAAGGTAAACTTTGATACTGGTGGAAGACAAGGAAAGTAATCTATATCCTGTGATGTAATGGCACTATTTTATGTGGAAGGATACATGAGAACCAGTGTGATGACGAATGCCTTGCAAGAGCTACGAGATGCGGGTTTCGAGACGAAAGCGTGGAGGCGACTGTACACAGTCCTGTGATCTGTAATAAAGTTGGTGTTATGTTCGACAATAAAGAAGGTAAAAGCAATATCGGCGGCATCCTTGACTCGGCATAACACTACATGGTGTCAGAAGACGTGAAGAAGACGTTCGAAGATGCCGAAATTCCCACCTCAAGAAGCTTTTGACTTTTCACGGCTGGAGCAGTGGCCGGAATGGCGGCAGCGTTTTCAGTGCTACAGAGTAGCCGCGAAGCTCAACAAAGAGGACGGCGAGGTCCAGGTCTGTACTTTGCTGTATTCGCTCGGGAAGGAAGCAGAACAAGTGTTTAAGACGTTCACGTTCGCAGAAGGGGAAGATGAAGAGGACTATGAGATAGTTAAACAAACTAGACAACTATTTTGTCCCCAAAGTGAACACATTACATGGAAGAGCTCGTTTTCATCAGCGTACTCAAAAGTCGGGTGAGACGGCGGAGGAATATATAAGAACACCATGAGTTAGCGAACACTTGTGATTTTGGCCATGCTAAAGAAGAAAATATCTGTGACAGATTGGTCATAGGAATATTAGACAAAGAGATGTCTGAGAAGCTGCAAATGATGCCTGACTTAACCCTCAATAAAGCAGTGGAGCTCGTGAGACAGTCAGAGCAAGTGAAAAAGCACGTGAGCGAGCAAGGAGCTAATGCTAGTGCTAACCTAAGTGAAGTGGCTTTCAAGCGTCAGCCGCACAGAGACAAGCAGAGACACAGCGAAAGTCATGCAAACAAAACACAGGACAGAAACACTACCAAAAGGCTAATACTGTAAGTGTTATAAATGCACAAGATGTGGTCGTGTACATCCAAAGAACGATAATTGTCCAGCTAGGAATAATGAGTGCAGGAGCTGTAAAAATCTGGGTCATTTTGCAGTCGTTTGTTGCTCCCGTGTGGTCAACGAAGTTATTGCACCCAGAACAGATGAAAGAAATGAGAACTACTTTTTAGGAGGAATCACAGATGTAAAAGATTCTACCGAAGCATAGACTGTAAAATTATTTATACAAGGTTCTCAGATTATCTTCAAAATTGACTCAGGAGCTGACACTAGTGTTATACCTGCAGAGACATTTGAAAAGCTTGCTTATAAGCCAAAACTAAGAAAACCAACAAACAATTTAGACAGTCCTGGAGGAATACTGAACTGTTTGGGTTATTTTATAGCCACCACAATGAGAAAGGACAAAAGGTTCAGGTTTAAAGTCAATGTAATTAAAGGACCACAATGCAGCCACCTTTTAAGTCGAAATGTTATAGATGCCATGGGCCTGATAAAACGCATGGAAGAAATAAAAGCTTCAGCACAAATCAGTGACTCCTGCCCTAATGATGTAGGGAAGCTAAAAAGCAAACCCATAAAGATCACTCTGAGAGAGGACGCAGTTCCCTACAGTGTGACAACTGCAAGGAGAGTGTCAGTTCACAATCACATGTTGCCTAAAGTGGAAAAGGAACTGAATCGCATAACAAAATGTGGAGTGATTCAACCAATCACAGAGCCAACAGAGTGGTGTACTCCGATGGTGCCCGTGCCAAAGAAAAACAAAGAACAAGTCAGAATCTGTGTCGACTTGAAAGTGCTAAATAAAGTAGTCAGAAGAGAAAAATATGTTCTACCAACTGTTGATGACATTTTGCCCAAACTTGCAGGGTCAAAAGTATTTTCTCTGTTAGATGTTGCAAGTGGGTTCTGGCAAATACCACTTGATCCAGAGAGTGCCAAATTAACAACCTTGAGAAATGGACTAACCCCATTTGGCAGATATCATTTTAACAGGTTACCGTTTGGGATCACCAGCGCACCAGAAATCTTCCAACGCGAGATGACAAAACTCTTGGATGGATAAGAAGGTATAGTAGTATATATGGACGATATACTGCATGCGCGTAGCCAGGGACGGTTCACCCGGTTCGAACGAACCGCCCACTTTGCCTATGAAGTCCCATCTAATCATTCTATGAGGGGCGGTTCGTTCGTTTATAAATGTGGACCTTAAAATATAGACACGTCCTGGTAGCTCACTGGAAACGCATTACTTTGCCTATGAAGTCCCAACTAGTCATTCTATGAGGGGTGGTTTGTTTATTATAAATGTGGAGCTCAAAAATACACACGTCCTGGTGGCTCACTGGGTAACGCATTGCGCCGTTAGCTGCTCCTAACCTTATCTAGACCTCGTGGGTTCGATTCCCACAAGGTATGACTTTTTTTTTTTTGATTATTTATTCATTCCAGATTAAAAAAACTTTATGCTTTATTTCTTGTTGTTTTGTAAATAGTTTTCTTGTGTTTTTTTAATCTGGAATGAACAAATAAATAAAAACGTTGTCCCATGTGGGAATTGAACCCATAAGGTTCGGAACGGCGAGCCAACGCTCTTCTCACTGAGCTATCGAGGCATGCTTGTCTGTAAAGGTCCAGATTTCTTTTAAACGAACCGCCCCTCATGAAATTCTGGCTACGCCTCTGTACTGATATATGCAGACACCCCAGAGCAACATGAGGTGAGACTACAAAAGACACTGAACACTCTTCAGGAAGCTGGGCTAAAGCTAAACTATGAAAAATGCCTTTTGCGTCAGCAACAACTCAATTATCTTGGACATTGTATTGATAAGCATGGCATAAGACCAGACAAAGCCAAAGTTAACGCAATCACAGAACTTGAAGCACCCAAGAATCCCTTAGCAAAAAGTAGTATATTTAAGTATACTTCAAGTATACCTTTTAGGTATTTATGTGACTTGAAGTATACTTTTTAAGTACTTATCTGAAATATACTAAAAAGACGTTTATTTAAGTATACTAAGAGTATACTTATTTTATACTTTAAAATAAGGCTGTGATTTAATCTGACTTGAAGTATACTTTTTATGTACTTGTCTGAGATATACTAAAAATAAGTTTATTTAAGTGTACTAAGAGTATACTCATTTTATACTTTAAAATAAGGCTGTGTACTTGAAGTTTAGTTTTTATGAACTACATTAGATACTATTAAGAATGCATTTTTAATACATTTCCTCAATCCTTTTTTATTTATTTTTTACAAATTTAATTACCTTATTATTTATTAAAGAATATCATTATATTGTTATTATTATTATTATTATTATTGAGCATGCATCAGGGTATTATTATTATCATCATCATCATCATCATCATCATCATCATCATCATCATCATCATCATCATCATTAGTATCATTATTGAATTTTTAGTTTATTTTTATTATTATTTATTATTTTTTCTGTCTACTGTATATCCAAATCCACACTCCAGTCCAGTTGGTGGCGGTAATGCACTTAAAATAAGTTCGCCAACCGCCAATAAATTCAATAGAAGAAGAAGAAGAACGTGACTTTGCGGAACTTACTTGGATGTTTGCTAGAACATAGATCTTTGTTTATGTAGATGATGTGAAGAAACGAGTCTGTGCGTCTTGGTGGAGACTTTTCATGACATGATGTTGGAGTCTCCAGACGCAGCGCGCGCCCCGCAGCCCTGTGCGCAGTCTGTCTGTGAAGCTTTTGCTCTCCTACAAGTTATATAAGGTGTACTTTCACGTGTCATTTTGGAGAAATCTACAATAAACGCAGATAATGAAACACCTCCAGCTGCCGTGTCGACACCGGTGAGGGTGCGCGCGCGCTCCAAGCGCGACCACTCAGCCTTTGGAATCATATGGATGAGACATTCCATTGGACATGATCCGGCTTTGTGTGGACTGGACTGCACAGTCCCGATCGACCTGCAGCTCCCTCTGTGGAACAGTTTGACCGCTGCTTCTGTATGCACGCGTGATGCACGGCTCCCCAGAGCGCAGCAGTAGTGCCAAACTGGAAAATTATTATTTCTGAAAACGGCTGATAAGCCATATCCTAGATCGGAAAACTATATCTGTTTCTAAATAAATGCTCTGCGTGTTACACTATTTATTATAACCTCCAGTAAGGCTGAATGAATCCGTTCCTGTTAAATTTATTTTTGGCACAACGTTGCGCGTCCTTTATTTCACTGCGTCATGTGGATGTAATACTTGTTAATCGTGTGTTTGGAGGGAATATTAATCATTTTCACATCTTGAACTGTTAATAATAATAATAATAATAATAATAATAATAATAATAATAATAATAATAATGAATTCAATTTATAACGCACTTTTCATTAATGGAAATCTCAAAGTGCTACAAGGTGCAACATATTTGAATGTCAATAAGACAAATAATAAAACAATTAAAATCAACAACAGTATCAACTCAGATCAAAAGTAGAATCATGAGGAGGAAGAGTATGCTCGGTTGAAAAGAAAGGTCTTCAAGCCGCTCTTAAAGTCAACCACAGACTGTGGGGCTTCAGTTTCTCTGAAACACCTGTAAGTGTCGCCAAAGGAACAAGAACCACAGAAACGTGCGTACGCCTGCTCGGGAGCTTGCGTGGATATGTACCTGGATGCGCATATATTCACGTTCAGTTCAGTTTTGATACATACGGGCTTTTGCGTGGAAAGTGACGTGCGCAATGTTTTTGTGCGCACGCACGGTTGATACATGAGGCCCCAGGCCTTCACAGAGGAGCTATCATGCAAGTTAGAGGAGCGTGGTGGCCCATTTAGACAAAGGTAAAAAAAAAAGTCAACCATAAAAACTATCAAAGTACAGAAATATCATCCAATAAATGTTTTAAGAAAGGCAATGTAAGGAAAGAAAATCTTATTAAAGGATTTACAAAGGAATTGAATAAATATAAAAACCTTTTGGGGGGTATTAAATTGCAGATTTTCGCTCCGTTTCTTTAGATGGGACCTCCTCTGTTATAAGAAACCTGATGCTACCCCTCTACCCTCCTCTGAGCTGACTGACCCAAATGATGACGTCACCCTGCCTCGTCTCATTGAAGCTCTGCGGAACAGACAGAAGATCAAGCAGCTGATGACTGAAGATGACAACAAAGCAGGTACCTGCTCACATTTTAGCTCAGCTCTCCATCCCCCATGCCCAAGTTACTGAATTTTCCTATTGTGGCTCATCTTTTCATCTCCCACATACATTCCTAATGTTTTTATCGTTTTATGAACAAATTACTGTAATGTTCCATGCTCCGTTCATGGTTTATGATGCAGATTCTGATACAATCACCTAAAAATGCCATTCACTGATACCATATGGATTGGATTGGATTTGGTTATGCGCTCTATAATAAAAAAAAGTTTACAATCAAAGCTAAATGCAGGTTACCGGTATTATTCGTAGTTGTTAAATTAATTGATGAACTTTTATTTTAAGTATATTTTAACATGTGTATATTTTAAAGCTATACTA
>JBBPBX010007626.1:0-19605 GCA_038048925.1 Garcialebias charrua | reverse complement strand
TTGTTGGAACCAGCTGAAGAAACACTAAAGGTAACTGAGTTTGCTGAAAGCAGCTTCAGTGCTGTGTTGTGTGTGCACATGAGGTTCTCCACCCTCCCCGGCTGTTTTGGTTTGCTCCTGTTGGAGTTGTAGTTGAGTGGGTACGTACTCTTGAGGAATCTAGTTGGTTAACTAGAGTACTATGTGTGTTGGGGCACTTTGAGTGCTTGTAGAAGCTCTAGCCCTGTCTAGAGTTGTGGATCTGAGATGCTGTGGCCAGAGTGAGCATTTTGGGACGCTGAGGACAGCATTTGTGCGGCTGTCCGAGAGGGGGCAGCTGTTGTGAGCAGTGAGAGACTGCTTTTTCCTCATTATTTTGAACTTTGATGACCAACTGAGTTTTAGTAGTCCTGTTATCACTTTTGTTTGTTTAGAAGGACTTTTGGTGAGGCAGATCGTCGTTTGGGGGGATTTGGATGGCCCTGTATAGGGTTGGATCTACCTGAACAACATTATTTTCATTTTGGCCGGACTCACCTGGTCCATTTTTCTGTTGTCAGTTTATTCCTTTTATTTATTTTTGTGATGTTGTACGAGAAGAAAGTGCTCCAGACCTAAAGGGAGAAGCTTGTGAAGACCTCGCCTGCTACCTGGAGATGTTTAGTTTTAGTTAAATAAAGTTTTTATTTAAACCTTCTTTTGTGTCCGGCATCCATTGAATATGTTATGTCTCTACGGGTCATAACATATTTAATGGAGGCTTGTCCGGGATGACTAAATGAGCTAATTTGTCTTTAGAATACAGTTGTGGTGAGGTTAGCTGTATTCTCTATGTTTTGAGCACCTGCAGTGCTCTTTGTGCTGCTTGATTTGGTTGAACAACTCTGCTGTTCATATTTATTGGGGAGGGGCTTGTTAAATAGTCCTGTAAAGTTTGGTCACCTTATATTTCTTGAGGGCTTGTCTTCGGTTTGAAGCTGTTTGATGTTTATCTTTGGGGCTGATTGTGTTAAGCACTCACAGCTAATGCTGGTTCCTCACCAAACGCATCCAAATGCTCCTAATCAGAATCAGAATCAGAATCAGAATCAGGTTTATTGGCCAAGTATGTTGACACACACAAGGAATTTGTTTCCGGCTGTTCGTGTCTCTCTAGAAAGTGTCTCTCTAAAAATGCTAAAAATTAATGTATACAGATACTTTACATAAAAAAAACGTACAAATAATACACAAAATACAGAAGGATTCACATCACATGGGGGATGTGAATGGGTTGGGGGTCACGCTGATGGATGTCTGATGATCAGCTGTTGATGATGGTGATGGCCTGGGGGAAGAAACTGTTTTTGTGTCTGGCAGTCTTAGTGGACAGAAGGATTCACATCACATGGGGGATGTGAATGGGTTGGGGGTCACGCTGATGGATGTCTGATGATCAGCTGTTGATGATGGTGATGGCCTGGGGGAAGAAACTGTTTTTGTGTCTGGCAGTCTTAGTGGACACAGATCTGTAGCGTCTGCCAGACGGGAGAAGTTGGAACATGTTGTGACCCGGGTGTGTGGAGTCTGTGGTGATTTTTCCAGCCCGTTTCCTGGTTCTTGCGTGGTACAAGTCCTGAATGGAGGGCAGTGAAGCCCCAATGACTTTCTCAGCTGTCCTCACTGTTCGCTGCAGCCTGTTCCTGTCCTGCCTTGTGGCTGCTCCAAACCAGACTGTGATGGATGTACACAGGATGGACTCAATGACTGCAGTGTAGAACTGGATCAGCAGCTCCTGAGGCAGGTCCAGCTTCCTCAACTGGCGTAGGAAGTACAGTCTCTGCTGGGCCTTTTTGAGGATGGAGGTGATGTTGGGCTCCCACTTCAGGTCATGTGAGATGGTGGTTCCCAGGAACCTGAAGGACTCTACCGTAGACACAGGGCTGTTGAAGATTTTGAGGGGCAGCAATGCTCTGTGTTTGCTGCTGTAAACAGATGTCTGTCCCCACCGAACGTCTGCAGATGCGCAATGGGAGGAGCGTGTCGTGGCTCCCTTCCTGGTCAGATCCGTGTTGTTTATGTACACTGGGCAGATAAAACCAGCTGTACGTGCCTCGTCAATACTTGTGTGTGTTTTCTACGAGCCGAACTGCAGCTCAAAAAGTATTTGTTGAGATTAAAACTTTTTTTTTTATGTTTTGGGGAGATGTACGCTCGAAAAAAAAGCAGAAACTTTATAAATGCCATATTTTCCTACCGGATGCTGTTTTCGTCCACAGAAAGTCCCGTTCCGAGTGGTTGCTGATAATCTGCGAGCAGAAGAAGCAGGGCAAACCCAGCTTCTACAGTGGCTGCTGGCTGCGCGCGCGTGCGTGACAAGGGGCTGCCGGGTGCTGCCGCGCTGCTTCAAATGCTGTAGATGCGCCGCGAACAGCCCCGCTGTTCCAAGATGCGCGGCCCCCTAGACTTTCAATGTAAAGTGGCTGCTTCAGCTGCGCGAGATGCGTTTGGTGAGGAACCAGCTTAGGCTGCATGATTTGATCATGTCCTGGATGACTGAGTATCTTCTCCAGCATATCTCTGAGGTGATTTCTGAGATCTGTTGGAGCCATCTTTCCATTCTTCCTTCACAGTATCAAGTGCTCCAATGACTACTGGGCATACTGATGTCTTGACTATCCACCGCTTTTCTATTTCCTCTTTCAGCACTTGGTATTTCTCCAGCTTCTCATGCTCCTTCTTCTTGATGTTACAGTCATGGGATTGCTACATCTATCACCACTGGCTTCTTCTGTAACTTGTTGACGACCACAGTAGCTGTGTTTCCATCCATTTTCATTTCGAATTTTGAGCAAATTTTTTTAATCTCGCAAATATGTAAATACAAATTAATGCGAAGCAGAAGTGTTTCCATCTGCTGGCTTGTAGCGCATCTACCAAGCCACGCACAGCGTCATTACGTCAGACGTCAGCGTCATTACGTCAGACGTCAGCACTGCGCATGTCTACAGTAAACAGGAAGTAGCGGTTGAAAACAGAACCCGGCCACACATCTCGTCAAAATGGAGAGAATATTTCAGGTACGTGTTGCTATCGGGCAAGTTGTATTTATTCTGTCATGCCAACTAGTTTTAGCGATGTTACATGTTGTCCGGAGCGGAAACAGCTGAACGTCACGTGACGTGAATGTTCGCTACGGCAGAACTGAGTCGGAAAATCTGTTTCCATCTGTCGTTTTGCGCATCTGCTCATTTTCGAAGATCCCAAAAACCACCTCAAGCGAGCGTATAAACTTTTTGGCGAATTTGAGGAAGTAAATACGGATTTTGCCGTTTCCATTAAGCTTTTCTGCTGTGATACTTAAAAATGCGCAGCTAGAAACCTTGATGGAAACACGGCTAATGTCCGATTGGTTAGCCATCACTTGTTTGTCAATCTGGTTCTGAAGTCTGAAGTCTGACAGTATCTTAGCGCTACCATTTTCCACCACCCTTGGTGGTGTTACCCACTTAACTGTGGGTCCTCCAGTCCATAAGTGGGCACAGATGTCTCTATACACTATCTCATGAGCATTTCTGCACAGCCTGTTTTTTTGGGTTCTGTCTGGTATGGTAGACCCTAGCCTCTATTGCTATTGTGTCAAGAACCTGCACTTATGCTGCCATGATTAATGCCTCTGCGCTGTCCTTCAGACCATTCCTCTCTGGCCACTGAAAGGATGTATTCATACCAGCCACTTCCTTAATGTGCAGGTGGTTTCCTGTGCAGGGCTTTATCTTGCCATGATGGCTCCACTTGTTCCTCCTCTTTCACACTCGGTTTCTCCTGCTGCCTGAAACATTCACTCCACTCATTAGTTCCTCAATGGGGGCTTTTCACCTGATGTACGCAAAGATCTTAGTTGTTTAATCCTGTCTAGTGGCTTGGATGCTCTCTGGTCCTCTGCCTCCATCCTTTCTCTCTCCTTTCTTTTCAGTGTATTGTCTCAGGGAGCTGGGCGTGTAATGACCCCACCCCCACTTCCCACCCCATGCAATGTGAGGCTCTTTTGAGTGTTGATGACAGTAGTTTCTTTCTCCTCTTTGGCCAGGTTAGTATACCAGCTGTGTATCTGATGACTGGCACTACATGCTGATGGCTCATGCCGGGTTCCCACCAAATGCTTTGTGCACATCAAAAAAGTTCCTACCGCACTGTGTTGGCTGCTTGTCAACAGATGTCTGTTCACATCGAACGCGTCTGATGACGCGCAGTGGGAGCAGCGTCTGGCTCCTTTTCCGGTCGGGTTTGTTTAGTTTTTTTGTACACCGGGCAGATAAAGATCAGCTGTTTGTGAGCCCCGTTACTACTTGAGTGGGTTTTCTACGAGCCGAACTACAGCTCCGAAAGTCTTTGTTGAGATTAAAACTGTTTTTATGTTTGGGGTGATCGTACGCTCGAGCGGACAGCGGCAACTGTAAAAATGCCAAGTTTCTTACCGGAGGCTGGTTTCTTCATGGAGGCTCGTTGGGTAAGTTTGAAAAGTCCAAAAAAAGTCCAGTCGTTGTTGCGTCATCACATAGCAGAGTCCTCCCGATTGGTTGCTGCGACGTGGCGAGCAGCAGAAGTCGGTCAAAGTTCATTTAGTTGAACTCCGACAGTCGCTGTCTGGACACGTCGCGGGCGTGGAAAAGACCGTGCCGCGCTGCTCGGACTGCTCAAGACGCGCTGTGTCACGCTTCGCCGCGAGGCGCCGCCCCTCCACATAGACTTTGTATGTAAAGTGGCTGCTTCGGGCTGCCTGAAACGTGTTTTGTGGGAACCCGGCATTAGAGAGGACATGAAGGTAGTTGGAGTGAGGACAGAGGATGCAGAGGACAGAGTGAGATGGAGGAGGATGACTCACTGTGGTGACCCCTGACTCACTGTGGTGACCCCTGAAGAGGGAAAAGCTAAAAGAAGAAGATCGAGATATCGTTGATACTGATAATTACTTTGTTGGACTGAGCATTGGTCTCACAGAAAAACGAGGCCTCAACCAGGAATGAATGAGTCTATGTCCAAATGAAGTCTCCTACAAGGCATCTCCATTCCAAATGTAAAAACACCCAAAACATCATGCCAATGCCAGAAACTGGATGGAGAAAGATGGAGCCTAGGGTTGATATGTTGCCATTAAAGAGGGACGTTCTACCTCAATCCAGGGAATTAGATTATGGAATGGCTTGGAGAATGTAGTTAAAGCTGCTATATGTAACTTTTCTAACAATATATTTTTAACATATTTCTTCACTCTGTCACTAGATTGATGTTAGAGAGGTAATCTCTGAAAAAAACAAAAAAAAATATTGTCCCCTTGCTTCTCCAGGTGGTAAATAAGCATTTCTAAAAAGAAAAAGTGACCCGCCATTTTCCAGCCAATAAAAACAAAGTTTGTAACCAGCCAATAAAAACCGAGCTTGAATTTGAATCAGCCAATAAAAACAGAGCTTGAATTTGAATTTTAACAGACCACAAGGGGGCAGAGCCATATATGGCTCTGAGGGGGAGGGATCAGAATGCTTTGCCTGTTGAAATTTTTTCTAAGTGCTGCAGTTCTACAGAAACTGCAGACTTCACCTTTAAAAATGCCAAGTCAATGGCCCTCATGCACGAAAATGTTCTTATTCTTATCCTACGTTTCTCCTACTTTTGTTCTTACGAAGCGTTCGTACGAACATGCCACGTCAGAACCAACAAAGTCTTCTATCCACAGGAAAAGCGTGTAAACGGGCTGCTTAAAGGTGATGGATCCCACCTGTTCTACTCACCTGCGCCTGCTCGCGGGAAGGTAATTTACATACTTTCCACCCTCAAAACACCATATAAGGCCACGCTTCCTGCCTCAGACAGCAGGAAGTGTCCATTCATTCAAACTCAAAGGAGAACTTCACGCGTTCAGAGTTCTGCTCTCAGTGGCGCTGTGGCTACCCCCCCACCCCCCCGCAGGTGTCGGATGGTCAAATATCTCTAATTTTAGTGTACTGTGTTACATTTAGTTTCACTTATTCAGAAGAGCGCACCGCTGCCCCCCCACCCCCCGCAAGTGTCGGATGTGTTTTTGAACAGAAGCATTTTAAAATGTCTCGAAACTACAGTTAACTTCATATTAATATTGTAGTGCATATACTGTGTGTCCCGTGGGTCGTACAGTATCAGAAATCAAGAATAAATGGTTTGATCTGAAAATGGCTTCAAACAAACGTCTCGCCGCAGCACGGACAGGAGGTGGTCAGTCTGCGAGATGGATGAGCAGACTGACTGCAAGACGCGCGATGATCCACACTCAGAACACAGATGACAGTGCGCCCGCAGTCAACAGGCAGCTTAAATAAAAAATGACATGAAACGAATGAATAAGCTGGTTTCGCTTTTTTCTCCCCTCTCTCTGCGGTGCTGTGTGTGTGTGTGTGTGTGTGTGTCTGGTCGACAGTGGCGCGGCGTGGGGGAACCGTGCCGACAGTGGCGCGGCGTGGGGGGGCGTATGCCACACCACGCGCGGGGGCGCACGGTGGTCGAGTGGGGCGCGGGGGGGGGGGGGTTTGAAGCCGCTTTCTTTTAATTTAACAAATTTGTGTCGTTGCATTTAATTCTGTTTAGACTCAGAATATTTTCTAAATAACGAAATATAAGTTATTAGTGATGGAAATCCTGATATACGCCAGGTCCAGACCACACGTACATTTCGTTCGTATCTGAAAAAAATCTTAGGATACGAAAACATTGTTGTATGCCACAAATGATCCCAAATCACTCTTACGCACAGTTTAAGGACAAATCTGTGCGTAAGAACGGTTCATGAATGAGGGCCAATGTTTACATTTAAAAAAATGATCAAAACAAACGTGTTAAAAAAAATGAAATAGCGTAATGTGTATTGTATTAGTTAGAAAATTAGAAAGAGTTAGTCATTTTGTACTGTTGGTTGAAGATTATTATTGTTTAATCTGATTGTTGAAAAAAGTTGGTTGAAGATTATTATTGTTTACATGGTTGATTATTGTTGTTTAATCTGATTGTTGGAAGTAAGGGGCAGATATAATAAGATTTATTCTTCTTTCTGCTACCTTTCATTTTTTTACATTTTGTACACTATCATTTATGAGATTGTCTTGTATTGTTTCTTTTGTAAAAAAATGAACACATTTAATAAACATAAACATAAAGATAAATTGTCCTGATTTCTAAACTCATGAAGAGAGGCACTGATATGTTGGTTTACATGGAGAACAATCATGCTTTTCTGTCTTAATTTTTGTTGTTTTTGTTATTTCTTCATTCTCAGAAGAGCTTTCAGGAAGAGAGAGAGAGAGATCTGTCAGAAGAGGGTTTAGGATGTTCCCTTTCAGTCTGGTCTCTCAGTGCAACATACTTGCTATGGGAATTGCGCCCCCGTGCGATTACCTGAAGGAATACATTCACGCCTTTACGGCAGGGGCGTCAGCGTCGTTGTACGTCAGGCCCCGCCCTCTGGGTATTTAAGCGACTGACGCCCATCCATCTTTCTCTTTTTTGCCGTTCACCTCGCTTAACACCTGAACTTCGTGGGACTTCTGTGTTGTCGCATCGCTTGATTGAGGTGAGCTTGCTCCCTACACTGAGCGTACAGAGAAATTTTCCTGCGTACTGCTGGGCTGGCGAAAGCTAGTCCAGCGTTTTTCTACTTACCTCGAAGCTTTCTTCTCTTTCCGCAGCTGCTTCGCTCGACGGCGCTAACTGCTTCACAACCTTCTGCTAAATCACTAGCAGTCTAACCAGCGAAAGCAAGACGACGGAGAAGACGGCTTCGGACAAAAGGAAACTAGGACCAACTTCTACTCTTCTCGTCTCCGGACATGGCTCCCGAGAAGGGAAAACGGAGGACAAAGAAGAAGAAAACCAGGACGACGAGTCCTCGCTCGCGCCCATGCCCCAGCGGATGCGGCTACTCCCTCTCGGCGACGGACACCCACGAGGCCTGTCCTGTCTGCATAGGGATTTTGCACGCGAGGAAAGTGCTGGAATACTCCGACTCCTGCTCCCACTGCCCTTGAATGTCGGCGGCAGTGAGGAAACGCCGCGCGGACGTGTTGGCCAAATCCATGGCGAGGACCACGGCGCTGAAGGTCGCACGTCGCACTAAACTTCTCGCTCCCAAACCGGAGCTCGAAAACGTGGACCTGGAATGCAGTGGTTGAGTCAGAGAGGACAATGTGTCGGACTCCTCAGTTGCCGTCGAGGACTCGACGCCCGAAGTGTCCGACCAAGATGCCGAATACAGTTACAAAGGAGAAACTGTGGATTCCTCCCAGAACCTGGCGCAAATCCTACCGGACTTGTCGGTCCCTGCTCTGTTCGACCTGTGCCATAGGGCGGCAGATGCCCTACAGGTCACGTGGCCAGACCCCACGCCTCGCCAACAGGCTACGAGGCTGGCGGGAAACTACTTCTATGCGATGCAGCCGACAACGTCGCAAAAAATGCCAAATTTTCCGGACTTCCTCATGGAGCTCAAACGCTCCTGGGCGAAACCCGGAGCTCCCATCACGTTGCCACTATCCCGACTCCTTGATGTCGCGGGAATAGAGACAGTGGGCCTTGCCAGCGCACCCCTGATAGAGGAGACTCTGGCAGCTCACCTGGCTCCCGTAGCCACGGGGACGAAACCAGCGCTACCCAGCAGGGCCTGCTGCTCTTCGGAGAAACAACTTGAGAAGTGCTACAAAGCTCAGGGCCTCGCGGCTCGCGCAATGAATGCATCGACCATGGTGCAGGCGTACCTGGCAGAAAAACTGCAGGATATCCAGGTAACAAAAAACGAGCAGGCCGCAACGGAGGCCATGGAGGAGGCCCGCCATGCCTCTGACCTCGTGCTCCGCATGATGGGGACAATAGCCATTTCCCAAGGCAAAGCAATGGCAGAAATAGTTGTCGCCCAGCGCCATCTTTGGCTAACATTGTCGGACCTCCCGGAAAACCAGAGGTCTACTTTCCTCCATCACCTGATAGAGTCGACGGGACTCTTCGGGGGAGCCCTGGAACACCTCCAGGCCAGGCTGGAACAAAGACGCAAACAAGCGGAAGCCCTCCGCGAGGGGTTGCCGAGGAAAAGTTTTGCTCCCACAAAGGAGAACGTGCGAGGCCTCCCACGGAAGAGACCCGCTGGTGACAGTGAAACTTTCCAGTACCGGCCGGGTGTCCCTTCGGTGACCCCGTACGGAACCCAGTTTCGGGCCTGATGAACCAGGATGAACAGACAGTTTTACAGGTTCGCCCGCCCACGAGGTACGAGAACCTGACCTTTTGATCCCAGTCTCTACTTGTAAAAGACTACGAGGAGCTGATGACGTGTGCGCGCACCAAACATGACTCGCCTACTGTATGTGTAAACAAAACAAACACTGTTTCAGACATGCACAAAAATAAAAGTACCAAAGCACAGACTGCCCTGGTTCTTGACTCGAGTCCCATTTTTATAAAACACAAACCATGTGGTCAAACTATGAACCACAGTAAGATACACGAGGTCTGCCAGAGACGGTCAGATCTCGCAATATCTTCTGTTGGGCCGACCAGCCTGCTCGAAAAGGCGCGAGAGGGGTCAAAGTCCACCACTCCATGCAGCGCTAAAACACGACGAGCAGCAATTCAACATGCTGTCCAGGCTCATCGCGCACGCGCAGGCCTGGAAGGCGTGTCTACCAAATGATTGGGTCATGACAACGATATGTCACGGGCTCAAGTTGTAGTTCTCAAAAAGACCGCCCCACTTCTCAGGGGTGCTGCAATCTAAGATCAACCCTACAGGTGCACACGTGCTAAGGGAGGAAGTTTCGACGATGCTACAAAAGGGAGTGATTAGTTTGGTCTCAGGACGCAAACTACGCTCTGGCCACTACTGCAAGTACTTCCTGGTACCCAAAAAGGATCATTCTCTGAGACCGATTCTGGATCTCCGGACTCTCAACAAAAGAATTAAAACATTTAAGTTCAAGATGCTTACACTGCGGCAAGTTCTCCAGTCTGTGAGACCAGGAGACTACGCATGTACAGTGGATTTAAAAGATGCCTATTTCCATATAGGCGTGTGGAGGAAACACAAAAAGTTCCTCCGTTTTGCATTCGAAGGAAACGCTTATGAATTCAGAGCCTTATCCTTCGGTTTAAAGACTGCTCCGCGTACATTTACTAAATGTCTGTATGCAGCCCTGACCCCTCTTAGGAATCAAGGACTCAGGGTCATGAATTACTTGGATTACCTGCTGATTCTGGCTGAAAGAAGAAGGCAGGCCCAGTCACACTCCTATAAGGTGATCTCTCACCTGGAGTCTCTCGGTTTTGTCATAAACCTACAGAAAAGCGATCTAACTCCATCACGGGTTACCGTGTTTCTGGGAGTACAGATTGACACTGTCCAGTACAGAGCATGGCTCTCGAAGGAAAGAGTTTCCTCCATTCGCTGTTGCCTGGAAAAAAATTAACTGGACCAACGGGTCCCTGTGAAAACGTGCCAACGCCTTTTAGGCCTCTTGGCGGCAGCCATTCCCAATGTGCCACACGCATTACTGAAAATGCGGGCCATACAAGTATGGCTAAACCGACAGACACAACCCGCCCTGCTTAATCAAGCAGGACAGGTTAGGATAGATCCAGAGTGCCTGAAAGACCTGGAACCTTGGAGAGATCTATCCGTTTTCATGGAAGGGGTTTCACTGGGAAGGGTGTCGTCTCGTGTAGTCATCACGACGGACGCCTCAAAAACAGGATGGGGAGCAATCTGTAGAAATTAGAACGCCCGCGGCCTTTGGAATGAACAGGAAGCGAAATTACATATCAACTTCCTGGAGTTGCTGGCTGTATTCCTGTCATTAAAATACTTCTTCAGTAAAGGTCTGGTTGCTAGGCATCATATCCTGGTAAAATCAGATAACAGGACCACAATGCCCTTCATCAACAGAGAGGGAGGGACAAGGTCCCGGGCCCTCCTCGGACTGACACAGAGGATGCTCACATGGTGTGCTCCAACAATCTTGTCACTCAGGGCGACTCATGTCCCTGGTGATCTAAATTATGGAGCAGATGCCCTCTCAAGAGGGCCTCTTTTGGCGTCAGAATGGAGCCTGAATCTACGGATTGTGGAACAGGTCTGGTCACGATTTGGGAGAGCCTCTGTGGAGCTGTTCGCTTGCAGGGCTAGCTCACACTGTGACCTCTACTTCTCCTTGAGGGAAGCAGATGCACCATTGGGAATTGATGCTCTGGCACATGATTGGCCAGCAGGGGTTCTCTACTATGCCTTTCCACCTGTCCCTCTGATCGGGGCGACACTGGAACGGGTGCGCCAGGGAGCCCTCTCCCTGATCCTCATAGCTCCCAGATGGCCACAGAAACTGTGGTTCCCAGAGTTGATCTCAATGTTATCAGGGATACCATGGCAATGACCTGCTGACTCAGGTACGTGGACAGCTTCTACACCCACGTTCAAGGTTGTGGCAACTTTCAGCCTGGCCTTTGAAGGGAACTGGCTGAGAGCCTAAGGCTTTGGTTGCTTTGTCCCACAACAAACGGTAACAACATTCACAAGGGTACCCCATGGTGTTTATGTTTTGCCTAGGAGATATATAATGGAAGGGTTTCCCCTATCCCTAACTGATCTTCAACATCAGGATGGGCTCCACTTGTCAGTCGTGCCCTATATATAAAAAAGGGACCTGGGAGTTTACCCTGTGCTTGGCCTGGGTTTTCTACCTCCACATTTGTCACCCAGTTTCTTGTGATGTAGTGGGTCCATTACTCCTCCTGTTTCTCAAGATGCTCCAAGGAGAAAGAGGAGATGATGAGTACTCAAACTACTGGAGCACGCTTAGGCTGTCTCTAACTGGTGTTGTATATATATATATGTATGTATATATGTATGTATGTATATATGTATGTATGTATATATGTATGTATATATGTATGTATATATGTATGTATATATGTATATATATATGTATATATATATGTATATATATATGTATATATATATATGTGTATATATATATGTGTATATGTATGTATGTATGTGTATATATATATATGCCCAGTGGAAACATCACGTTGATGTTCTTTACATTTGGCATTTTTTCCTCTTAGCATGTGCTCTCTACATTCCCTGTAGAAAGCAGCTGGGAGATGCCTGTCTTTTAGGACGGATGTTCTCACATGCATTTTGCTGAGCATTTCAAGGGCGTGAATGAATTACGTTCCCATAGCAAGTATGTTGCACCGAGAGACCAGACTGAAAGGGAACTGAAAGTTATGCACCATAACTCATGTTCCCTGAAGGAAGGGAACGAGGTGCAACATATCTGGCCCTTTTCAATGCTGAAAGCTCGGTGAAGTGCAATTTTGGAGAAAGATGGATGGGCATCAGCCACTTAAATACCCAGAGGGCGGGGCCTCTGGCGCGACGCTGACGCCCCTGCCGTAAAGGCGTGCATGTATTCCTTCAGGTAATCGCGCAGGGGTGCAATTCCCATAGCAAGTATGTTGCACCTCGTTCCCTTCCTTCAAGGAACATAAGTTATGGTGCTTAACTTTCAGTTTTCTTTTTGAACATTTTTTATTCGGGTTTTTCTTCTTTGCATGTTTTTTATGTATTTTTTATTAGTTTTATGTGTTTATGATTTCCTTTGAACTGACTTCACCCGGGAGAGATACTGAAGGCGGCGTGAGGTCATCGTGAAAAGGGGCGTTGAGGTGATGTTACGTTTTCCCCTTGTTGAAATGTTTTCACCCTGAGGTGTTTTTTCTGCCACATGCAAATGTCATCCCTATTTGCAAGGTTGATGACAAAAAAAATAATAAGTGATATGTGTTGTCTTCATTTTATGTTCCCATACAATGATGAAATTGGTTCTCTTTATTTAACCCATTGCACCTGGGATAAACCCAGGTGGAGCAGTGGGCAGCTATGTAAGCCAACAGCAATTAGGGATAAGTGAAGAAAAAGGAAAAACTCGGGCGTGGGAGGAGTTCGGAGAGGCCATGGAGAATGACTTCCGTCCGGCTTCGAGGCGATTCTGGTCCACCATCCGGCGTCTCAGGGGGGGAAAGCAGTACGCGACCAACACCATTTATGGTGGGGGTGGCGTGCTGTTGACCTCAACTCGGGATGTTGTGAGTCGGTGGGCGGAATACTTCGAAGACCTCCTCAATCCTACTGGCACGTCTTCCACTGAGGAAGCGGAGCCTGGGGACTTTGGGTCGGGCTCTCCAATCTCTGGTGCTGAGGTCACCGAGGTGGTTAAAAAGCTCTGCGGTGGCAGGGCTCCAGGGGTGGATGAGATTCGCCCGGAGTTCCTTAGGGCTCTGGATGTTGTGGGGTTGTGTTGGCTTACGCGACTCTGCAATATTGCGTGGACATCGGGGCAGTTCCCTTGGATTGGCAGACTGGGGTGGTGGTTCCCCTATTCAAAAAGGGGGACCGTAGGGTGTGTTCCAACTATAGGGGGATCACACTCTTAAGCCTCCCTGGCAAGGTCTATTCGGGGGTTCTGGAGAGGAGGGTCCGTCGGATAGTCGAACCTCGGATTCAGGAGGAGCAGTGTGGTTTTCATCCTGGTCTTGGAACACTAGACCAGCTCTACACCCTCAGCAGGATCCTGGAGGGTGCGTGTGAGTTTGCCCAACCAGTTTACATGTGCTTTGTGGACTTGGAGAAGGCATTTGACTGCGTCCCTCGGGGGGTTCTGTGGGGGGTACTCCGGGAGTATGGAGTACCAGGCCCTTTGATATGGGCTGTTAGGTCCCTGTACGACTGGTGTCAGAGCTTGGTCCACATTGCTGGCAGTAAGTCAGGCTCGTTTCCAGTGAGAGCTGGACTCCGCCAAGGTTGCCCTTCGTCACCGATTCTGTTCACAACTTTTATGGACAGAATTTCTAGGCGTAGCCAAGGTGTTGAGGGGATCCGTTTTGGTGACCTTAGAATCACTTCTCTGTTTTTTGCAGATGATGTGGTCCTATTGGCTTCATCAGTTCGTGATCTACAGCTTTCACTGGAGCGGTTTGCAGCCGAGTGTGACACGGACGGGATGAGGATCAGTTCCTCCAAATCCGAGGCCATGGTCTTGAGCCGGAAAAGGGTAGAGTGCCCTCTCTGGGTTGGGGAGGAGGTCCTGCCCCAAGTGGGGGAGTTACCTGAACTCCCAGGATATTTAAATCAGTACAATATTTACCAGATATAGCCAAATGGCTTTTTTTTATAGGTATTTGTATCCCTTGAGTGAGCATGCCTGGAGGCTTTTTCTTCTGCATGTAAATGTGATGGCTTTTGTTACTAGTAGGAAAATGCCTTTGGGGAACTTGTGTGTCCATTGTTTGCGAATGAATGGAATACATTCCAATGTAATTGGCTAATGGCTTCTGTAGATTCACATGTGGCAAATAGAAAGGAGATGTTGTGGCCAGGTGTGTTCTGACATTCTGTAAGTGTGATTTTATATTTACACANATTGTCGAGGCAGCTTATCGGAGCTGTGGCCGCAAGGTTGTTGGTGCCTGTCGTGGTGGCAACCCTCGAACCCGGTGGTGGACACCGGCAGTGAGGGATGCTGTCAGGCTGAAGAAGGAGTCCTATTGGGCCTTTTTGGCTTGTGGGACCCCGGAAGCAGCTGATAGGTACCGGCAGTCCAAGCGGCATGCGGCTCGGGTGGTTGCTGAGGCAAAAACTCGGGCGTGGGAGGAGTTCGGAGAGGCCATGGAGAATGACTTCCGTACGGCTTCGAGGCGATTCTGGTCCACCATCCGGCGTCTCAGGGGGGGAAAGAGGTACGAGACCAACACCATTTATGGTGGAGGTGGCGTGCTGCTGACCTCAACTCGGGATGTTGTGAGTCGGTGGGCGGAATACTTCGAAGACCTCCTCAATCCTACTGGCACGTCTTCCACTGAGGAAGCAGAGCCTGGGGACTTTGGGTCGGGTTCTCCGATCTCTGGTGCTGAGGTCGCCGAGGTGGTTAAAAAGCTCCGCGGTGGCAAGGCTCCGGGGGTGGATGAGATTCGCCCGGAGTTCCTTAGGGCTCTGGATGTTGTAGGGTTGTGTTGGCTTACGCGACTCTGCAATATCGCGTGGACATCGGGGGCAGTTCCCTTGGATTGGCAGACTGGGGTGGTGGTTCCCCTATTCAAAAAGGGGGACCGTAGGGTGTGTTCCAACTATAGGGGGATCACACTCTTAAGCCTCCCTGGTAAGGTCTATTCAGGGGTTCTGGAGAGGAGGGTCCGTCGGATAGTCGAACCTCGGATTCAGGAGGAGCAGTGTGGTTTTCGTCCTGGTCGTGGAACACTGGACCAGCTCTACACCCTCAGCAGGGTCCTGGAGGGTGCGTGGGAGTTTGCCCAACCAGTTTACATGTGTTTGTGGACTTGGAGAAGGCATTCGACCGCGTCCCTCGGGGGGTTCTGTGGGGGGTACTCCGGGAGTATGGGGTACCAGGCCCTTTGATAAGGGCTGTTAGGTCCCTGTACGACCGGTGTCAGAGCTTGGTCCGCATTGCCGGCAGTAAGTCAGGCTCGTTTCCGGTGAGAGTTGGACTCCGCCAAGGTTGCCCTTTGTCACCGATTCTGTTCATAACTTTTATGGACAGAATTTCTAGGCGCAGCCAAGGTGTTGAGAGGATCCGTTTTGGTGACCTTAGAATCGCTTCTCTGTTTTTTGCAGATGATGTGGTCCTACTGGCTTCATCAGTTCGTGATTTACAACTTTCACTGGAGCGGTTTGCAGCCGAGTGTGATGCGGCCGGGATGAGGATCAGTTCCTCCAAATCCGAGGCCATGGTCTTGAGCCGGAAAAGGGTAGCATGCCCTCTCCGGGTCGGGGAGGAGGTCCTGCCCCAAGTGGAGGAGTTTAAGTATCTCGGGATCTTGTTCACGAATGAGGGAAAACTGGAGCGTGAGATCGATAGGCGGATAGGTGCAGCGTCCGCAGTGAAGCGGGCGCTGTACCGGTCTGTCGTGGTGAAGAGAGAGCTGAGTCAAAAGGCAAAGCTCTCAATTTACCGATCGATCTACGTTCCCACCCTCATCTATGGTCATGAGCTTTGGGTTATGACCGAAAGAACAAGATCTCGGATACAAGCGGCTGAAATGAGTTTTCTCCGCAGGGTGGCTGGACTCTCCCTTAGAGATAGGGTGAGAAGCTCAGTCATCCGGGAGGGACTCGGAGTAGAGCCGCTGCTTCTCCACATCGAGAGGAGCCAGTTGAGGTGGCTCGGGCATCTGGTTAGGATGCCTCCTGGACGCCTCCCTGGTGAGGTGTTCCGGGCACGTCCCACCGGGAGGAGACCCAGAGGAAGACCCAGGACGCGCTGGAGGGACTATGTTTCTCGGCTGGCCTGGGAACGCCTTGGGATTCCCCCGGAGGAACTGCTCCAAGTGGCTGGGGAGAGGGAAGTCTGGGCCTCCCTACTTAGGCTGCTACCCCCGCGACCCGACCCCGGATAAGCGGAAGAAGATGGATGGATGGATGGATGGTTTTATATTCTGGGTGGGTAACTTAGATGTAATATTGCTGTGGGTGGGAATGTTAGAGATTTCCAATGTGTATCAAGTTTTTAATTGCATTCTCACATAGAACATATAGGATTTTGTTGACATGATGTTTGTCATGTCAAAAGGGGAATTGAAATATATTTCTATCAGTATTACATTACACCCATTATGTTCCATTATTTGTATTCACTTAATTCTGCCTTATAATGTGAAATGTGACACTAGGCAGAACGTTTTTCTCTCGGGCTTTGTTTTCACTAGGGAACAGTTACACGCCTGCACATACAACAGACATAACACTGGATGATTGACATACAGAGCTGATAGTTTGTTGACAGAAAGGAGGGTCACGTGGTAGTGTAGGTGGTTCCAGGGCGGTCCTGAAGCAGTCCAAGGCGGTTCCAGGTTCCAGGAGGCGGTGACGACATCCGGGGTTTTATAACCGTGGCCCTGCCTTTGAAGATGTGTGTGTTGGACTGTGCTTGGAGTCAGGTCTGTTGGTTGCTGTAAGGTTTATTCTTTAAAGGTTCAGTATGCAGTTTCTGTAGAACTGCAGCAGTTAGAAATATTTTCAACAGGCAAAGCATTCTGATCCCTCCCCCTCAGAGCCATATGTGGCTCTGCCCCCTTGTGGTCTGTTGAATTTCAAATTCAAGCTCTGTTTTTATTGGCTGATTCAAATTCAAGCTCTGTTTTTATTGGCTGGTTACAAACTCTGTTTTTATTGGCTGGAAAATGGCGGGTCACCTTTTCTTTTTAGAAATGCTTATTTACCACCTGGAGAAGCAAGGGGACAATATTTTTTTTTTTTTTTTTCAGAGATTACCTGGCTAACATCAGTCTGTCAGGAGGTAGTGACAGAGTGAAGAAATATGTTCATAAAAAAAGCTACATACTGCAGCTTTAATGTACAATAAACCTGCATAAAATTTGCACATTCGTTTCAGAGCTTCCTTCAACCTTTTGAATTCGTAACAAGTATCTGAGTGTGATTTTCTTGCTACGGCCCAAAGATGATCTCTCCAGTGCAGGAGATCAGCTAGTTCAGGAGTAAACCAGGGGCTGTCACGGCCCTTTATCCTGAACTGCCGGAAAGGAGCGTGTTTGTTTACAAAGTAAATGAAACTATCATGAAAATAGTTCCAAGCGGTGTTCACGTCATTGATTTGTAGGATACGTTGCCAGTCAAAGTGGGATAGATCCCAAAGGAATGACTGTTCACTGAAACGTTTCAAATCCCTTTTTTGGATTATTCTGGGCTTAGCAGGTGGAAGTTTAGTAGATCTAAGAGCTGCTATTACGGAATGATCACTCAAAACGTTAGCAAATACACCTATACCAGGAAATTTGTGAGGTGCATTTGTGAAAAACAGATCTAAGGTGGAAGATTTTTCGGGACATTTTATGTTTGGTCTGGTGGGAGAATCGATAAGTTGTGTTAGATTGAGAGATAGGCAACATTCCTTGAATTTATCACAGAGGGGGGTCGACTTATTCCAGTCAATGTTGAAATCTCCTGCCATAACAATCTCATTGTGTTTTAAATTTCCTATGAATTCAGTCAGGGAGGATAGAGCTTCAGGTGTTGCGGAGGGGGGACGATAACAACCTACAACAGTTAAGGGCTGACCTCCTTTCAAACTGATGTTCACAGCTAAAGCCTCAAACTGGTTTGCGATTGTTTTTTTAGACGCAATCCTGGCAGCCAAAGAGTCTCTGATGTAAATAGCGACTCCACCTCCCTTTTTATTACGATCACAACGATAGATCTTAAATTCATTGATTGCCAGGTCATTTTTCAAAACAGAATTTTTGAGCCAAGTTTCAGAGATAACGATCACATCTGCCCCAGAAGAAGTGATTAGGATTTTCAGTTCATCAAGTTTTTTTAGAAGGCTACGAGCGTTTACATGCAGAAAACGGAGACCTGAAATATTTTTAAACTCATTAGGTGTACAGTAGTTAGTGATTGGCCCTGGGTTGGGCTGAATCCCTGAGATCAATAACAACATTAATATCAGACATTTACTTGACTTCTTTGTCACTGATGTGTAATTACAGGAGTTAACAGTGTGACATTTTGCCCCCATAATTGAACCATGTGAAACATTAATGAAGACACGATCATTCAGAACCCAAAAACAATGAAAGCTGCAGTGATGGGCAGATCCAGATGTGTTGATAAGATTCAGTGATTCCAGGTAGTCTGAGAACTGAAAATAATGACAGTAATATGAATGATGCAGAAAAGTCTCAGACCATAAAGCGTCACAAATTAAGTGGGCAAACAATTCCGTTGTGGAGGCCCAACTGCAGTTTGTGTGAGGGGGGATCCAGCCTCCTTGAGAATATGAATGGATGTGGCCATGGTGGACACAAGCTGGATCCAGAATCAACGGAAAGAAACATGCAATTTGTAGCAAACAGCAGAGTGAGCTGCCAGAAAGGCCTCCTGAAATTAAGGGCATGGTTGTAGCCTGTTACAAGTCAGTAAAGGGAAGGGACAACAGCGTGAACAGCACCAACAACGCAGCTCCTGATCCGCAGCGATACACGTCACACTCTGCTCGTCTGATCCAGAAACAGCTCACAAGTTACAACAGTGTGAAACAGGCACCAATGATGATCCTGTTCCTCCGCGCTTCACTCTCTGCTCGTCTGATCCACAAACAGCTCACAGCAGTATGAAACAATGATGATCCTGATCCTTTGCGCTTCACATCCCGTCACTCTGCTTCATGTCCTCTCTGCTGTCTGAGCCAGTTGGATGTTTTCAACAAAAATGATTGTTTTCTCCAACTGAGGCTCTTTAAAGAGTTATCTACAGTAGGTAAGATAATTGTTATTGAGAAACTGGATTCTACAAAATGAGGCTCTTTAACGAGTTATCTACAGCAGGTAAGATATTTATTATGTGGCTGTTCCCTCTTCAGCCCAAAAAAGCCACTTCCAAGAATAAATGAAAAAGAATTAAAAAAAAACAGCAAGTCTCAATGGAGGGGGTGAAGCTTTCAGCTTCAATTGATCCTCAGCTCGATTCAGTTGTGCTTACCCAGTCCTGCTCCCATCCAGGTCAGCACTTCAAAGCAGCCGCGCGTCTCTCCAGCTGAGCACAGA
>JBBPBX010007625.1:49620-64692 GCA_038048925.1 Garcialebias charrua | reverse complement strand
AATTTATTGCCGAATATCTATGACTATGAACTTTTTGCTTCGGGTGATCTAATCGGCTATAACAACTTTATATGATCTAGCTGATTATAATAACTAAGTACAGTACTTTTCATTTTGTCCCCCTCCCCCCCCTTTTTTATTTTTTTTATTTCTCAAGCTTGACTATGTGGTTTTCATTTTAATTTTACTATCAAAAAGGTTTCAACTAATATGAGTGATTATTGTTAAAGGTCATAGGCTCTTCACGGGCCAATAGGAGATGGTGTATCGGAAGGTTCAGGAGTTAGAAGAGGACCTGCAGTCTGCCCATGTTTTGGGGACAGGCATAGGTTATATTTGGTTTGGGGTTGAAGAGAGAATTTTATTTATTGTTACTAATGTTTTATTATTTCGTTTGCTTACTATTAATTTTTGGGTTATTTTTGTTTTGTTATCAACAGACGTGGGGGTGTGCTTTTCCTGCTTTTCGTTTCTGAAGTGGTTATATGTTACACAACGCTGATAATGTCAGGGCAGATATAGCTGTAAGTTCGACACGTTTTATAACCTGGAATGTGAAAGGGATGAATGGACCCAACAAGAGAGCTAGGATTTTTTCTCATTTAAAGAGGCTAAATGCAGAGATAATATTTTTACAAGAAACTCATTTAAAGTTGGCGGATCATGGTAGACTTAAGAAGAACTGGATTGGACAGAGTTATCATTCTAACTTTAATAACAAAGCACGCGGGACAGCCATTCTGATCCACAAAAAAGTATTGTTCACGTCACACCAGACCATCTCTGACCCCCAAGGACGATTTGTAATAGTATCTGGGTTACTATTTAATACTCCAGTAATCCTAGCTAGCGTTTATGCACCAAATTGGGATGATGTTAGTTTTATACGAAAACTGACTTCTCTCTTTCCTGACCTAAACAGGCATAGTCTTATTTTATCAGGTGACTTTAACATGGTTATGGACCCAGCTTTGGACCGCTCTAGTCCAAAAACTTTGACACGCTCCAAAATGTCTATTGCTCTAGGTGACTTTGCTGAGAAGGTGGGCTGGGTGGATCCTTGGAGGTTCTTTAACCCACATAAAAAGGAATTCTCCTACTTTTCACATGTTCACCACACATATAGTCGCATTGATTTTTTCTTCATCGATAAGACACTCCTCCCTTTTACTAAGAGAACTGAATACCATACAATCGTTGAATCAGACCACGCGCCGGTTTCCCTGGATATCTCATTCTCTCAAAATGTCACACAATCAAGGATCTGGAGATTAGACACATCCCTATTATCAGATATAGATTTCTGTGAATTCATTGGTAAAGAAATTGATGAGTTTCTATACTTTAACAGATCTGATTCAATATCACCATCTACGTTATGGGAAACACTTAAAGTGGTTATAAGAGGGAAAATCATTTCTTATTCTGTCTCACGTAATAGGGAAAGAAAACAAAAAACGAAAGAACTCCTTGAATCAATAAAACAAATTGATCTGCAATACTCTACTACTCCAACGCCTGAGCTATATAAAGATAGGATTACACTGAAAACAGAATATGACATTGTCAACAGAAATGACTGAAAAACATCAACTTTGGCTGAAAGGACAATATTACGAACATGGAGATAAAGCAGGCCGCCTTTTGGCTTATCAACTTAAATGTAAATCAATGTCCCGTCTTATGCCGCAGATACGCAACACTTCAAATTCCTTGACTGTAGACCCGATAGAGATAAACAATGTCTTCAGAGATTTCTATTCCAAGTTGTATACTTCTTCCTCTCCACAAGATAAATCTGAAATGATATCCTTCTTGGATAACATTGATATACCTCAAGTAGACACAGAAGTCAAAGATAGCCTTGAAGAGGCCATAAAATTACAAGAGATCTCTGACTCCATTCATAAAATGCAAAGTGGCAAATCACCTGGACCAGATGGTTTCACTGTTGAATTTTATAAGAAGTTTTCTTCCCAACTTGCTCCCTTACTACTGGAGATGTTTATTCACTCCTTCAATCAGAACCATCTACCACAAACTTTAACGGAGGCTTCCATTTCACTTCTTTTAAAGCCTAACAAAGACCCGAAAGAATGTGGGTCATATCGACCTATATCCTTGCTCAATGTTGACGTTAAAATTCTGGCCAAACTACTAGCCTCTAGACTTGAGAATATTCTATCCAATATCGTCTCATCAGATCAAACTGGTTTTATAAAGGATCGACACTCCTTTACAAATATTCGCAAACTTTTAAGTATTATCCACTCTCCTGCGTCTGATGAGACTCCTGAAGTAGTTGTCTCTCTAGACGCGGAAAAAGCATTTGACAGAATAGAATTTAGTTACTTATTTACCGTATTGGAAAAGTTTGGCTTTGGTTTGAATTTTATATCCTGGATACGTTTATTATATACATCACCCAAGGCATCAGTAATCACAAATAAGATATCTTCTCACCTATTTTCTCTCTCGAGGGGTACACGTCAGGGATGCCCTCTTAGCCCACTTTTATTTGCCTTAACTATTGAGCCCCTATCAATAAAACTTCGATCAACCTCTAATATCCTTGGTATTCGTAGGTTTGATACTGAATATAAAATTTCTTTATATGCTGACGACTTACTGCTATACATTTCTGACCCATTATCATCTATCCCTAATATTGTCAATATCCTCAATGACTTTGGGAATTTCTCGGGTTATAAATTAAATTTTTCTAAAAGTGAATGCTTTCCAATTAATGATTTGGCACTTCAATTACCAGACACTCCCTTTTCAAATATCAAAATCTGGATTTAAATACTTAGGTATACATATCACCCGTGCCTTTTCCGATCTCTATGAAAAGAACTTTAAACCTCTTTTGCTTAAATTGGAAGCTGACTTTAAGAGATGGTCTAATCTCTTTTTATCTCTTCCAGGAAGAATTAACTGTATAAAAATGAACGTGTTACCCCGTCTGCTATATTTGTTTCAGTGTATTCCAATATTTCTGACTAAATCCTTTTTTCAATCCCTAAATAAAATGCTATCCTCTTTTATTTGGGCAAATAAAAATGCAAGGATTCGTAGAGAGTTTTTGGAAAGGCCTAGAGAGAAGGGGGGTATGGCTTTACCCAACATAAGAAATTACTATTGGGCATCTAATATTCAAAAAATCATATATTGGTATCAAAATCCACAATTGGATTGGTGTAGGATTGAAGCAAATTCCTGCCGCACCACCTCACTTTCTGCTTTGATCACCACTGGATTACCATTTTCACCCTCTAAATTCACTTCTAATCCTGTTGTATCTTCTTCTCTTAGAATATGGACACAATTCAGACAACATTTTAAATTAAAGGAATTTTCTTTATACAGCCCTATTTGTCATAACCACCTTTTCCCTGCAGCTAGAATGGATCATACCTTTGCTTTGTGGAGGAGGAATGAATAATAATAATAATAATAATGAATTCCATTTATAATGCACTTTTCATTAATAAAAATCTCAAAGTGCTATGGTCTGGATACGTGTGACAGTTTCTATATAGATGGTATTTTTGCTAGTTTCAGTGTCCTTTCGTCCAAATTCCATCTACAAAAACATGATCTATTCAGATATTTTCAAGTCCGTCATTTTATTAAAAGCCAGAGCCCAACTTTTCCTACATCTCCAACAGACTCGGGACTTGAAAAAATCTTACGTAACCCCATGCATATTAAGAAACACATAGCAAACATTTCTAACATAATTACCTCTCTTCGTGAATCGACATTAGACAGGCTTAGGGATGTGTGGTCTGAAGAACTGGGATTTATGGTTTCTGGTGATCTTTGGGACAGTGCTCTGAAAAAAATCAATGGAACTTCATCCTGTGCACGGCTTAGCTTGATACAATTCAAAGTCCTTCATAGAACCTACTTTACTAAGTCGAAACTCTCTAGAATATATAGTGACATTGATGATAGATGTGAGCGGTGTCACCTTGCCCCAGCACATATGACCCATATGTTTTGGACTTGCCCGAAATTAACCGAATTTTGGTCATCTTTCTGTAAAACACTAAATGATGCGTTTAATACCAAGATCAAACCGTCTGCAGAAATGGCAATATTCGGAGTGTTGACTGAAGAATCTACATTAACTGTTGATAAGAAGGACGTTTTCGCCTTTGCTTCTTTGATAGCTCGTAGAAATATAGCCCTGCATTGGAAATCCTCTGAACCACCCAAAGTTTCAATCTGGCTCACTGAGCTAATGTTTTTCTTAAAATTAGAGAAAATTAAACACTTCATTAGAGGCTCAACAAAAAGATTCCACAGCAAGTGGGACCCTATGATTGAGTACTTTAGGAATCTCAAGTCCCTTCCATGAACCTGTAGGCCCTAAGACACATATTTTACTCTGGATGTTTAGTTATTGACATGTCAGGAGGCACGCCCCCCACGCCCCCACCGTCTTCTCTTTTTTATTTATTTATATATTTTTTATTTATTTTTTATTATTATTATTATTATTATTATTTATTTTTTATTTATTTATATATATCTCTCTTCTTATATTACATGTATATAGGGGTGGGTGGGGTTAGGTTGTGAATGGGGAAAAAAAGGAAAAAGAAAAGAAAACTTTAATTTCATGTTACTTTGTCTAACTGTATATAATTGTGTTTTCTTGAATAAAAATATATTTAAAAAAAAAAATAATAAATTACTATAGCTTGGTCAGTTTAAAATATACTGAGTTTTGGTGTTGTTTAAATCCACTTTAATCTGCCCACTTAACATAAATGTAAGAAGTTGAGAAAAAAGTTTCATCTTTTTGCTTTTTGCAGGTTAGTCAGTTTTTATTCACTCGTCTAACAGATTATTTTAAACAAACAAATTCACGGTAATTCAAATAAACAAGACAAATAATAATGCCCTTAAAAATTTATTATAATTAGCACATTGACATCAAATGCTTTTAAAAAATCTTTCTAAAAACATAAAAACCATCTTTCCAAAATTAACATTTATTTTCCTTTCAGGTGTGAAGCGTTATTAAAATACTTGTCAGGGTTAAACAACTTGATAATACTTTGTGATTATTAACTCAGTAGATTGTATACAAATATTATACTAGCAATGTCAGCAGTACATTGCCACAGAAAGCAAAATACTGCAAATTCTTTAGGTTTCAACATATATGCATCAGACACAACATACATAAAATATACCACAAAAATATGTATAAATACTTAAGAGATTTCTTACATTAAAAGGGCAATACTAATAGCAGAAAGAGCTATAGCATTTGGCTTAAAAATAGTGCAATATAGTTTGTATTGTATTGTCAGACATCAGAAATTTGTGCTTCAGCAGGTCACATTTAAAAACTGCTTGGATTCAGAAAGTTTCAGAGTAACGACACGGCAGAAGTTTGAGCAATTTGTTCTCGAGAAGAAATTTTGAGAAAGGACAAATTTCACATTTATCCACTTGCACATAAAATTCACAAGACAAAAGTTGGAGGAATGAAAGTTGTGAGTTCAAAACACTGAGTTGTTTCTGACACACAGTGAAAATACTCGACTTCACACCGCGAGTTATTTCTTCATCTAATATTGCTCAATTTGCTCCTTCTTTGTTTAAAAAGATGTAAAAACAGCCAATAAGTGCTTTTTTAAATGTTTTCACATGATGCCAAGAAATATATATATATATATATATATATATATATATATATATATATATATATATATATATATATATATATATATATATATATATATATATATATATATATATATATATATATATATATATATATATATATATATATATATATATATATATATTATATATATATATATATATATATATATATTATATATATATATATATATATATATATATATATATATATATATATATATATATATATATATATATATATATATATATATATATATATATATATATATATATATATATATATATATATATATATATATATATATATATATATATATATATATATATATATATATATATATATATATATATATATATATATGTATGTAAAACTGTCAAAAATCAAAACCTTTTAAGCAGAATGGCTTGTTTTAAAATGTTATTTCTGTAAATTTGTAGCAGTTTTATGTTGCTTTAGAATAAAGAAACAAAACAATCAAATACTTTTCTCATTTTTCATGTAAAGTACAGAAATAAGCATAAATAATTGTTTATTAATTCAAAAAATGTGGATATTATTAGTTGCAGGTTGTAATTTTTTTAATTATTTAATAAACCAATGTTAGAAAACAGATTTGTGCTTAAAATTATTTTTCTGCATTTTAATGTTCAAGATCATGTAGGTTTTATTCTCATTTTGCATCACACGTGGTACATGAGGTGGAACAAAATTGTGTACACAGGGTCCCAGTTACATCCAAAAAAATATAAAGTGTAAAAACAAACAGTAAATAAGGATCTAAGATATAAACTAAGAAATATGTTAAACACTAATAGTGCAAAGCAATACGCCGAACAACACCAATGAAACTCCTGCTTAATGACCTTAAGATATATTTTCTTGATCGCTGGCATTCCAAGTATTTCCAAAAGACCCTTTGGACATCTCATCTGTGATGTTGATAACTGGGATCCCTCTGTTGACACAGAAGACAGGGTTCAGTACATAAAACAACTACAAAAACTCAGATGTTGATTCAATTTGTAAACTCTTTACAGGGTTACTTACGTGTACCCGCCTAATGGCACCTGCACTACCCCGTCATCTTCCGCAATGCTCTGCTCGTCCTCCTGTGGATGAACGAATGGTAAGATTTCAGTGTAGACACTGAAATAAACTTAATGCAACCTGCATGTACATGAAGACAGAGTTGGGTTATGAGTTCAGCATCACCTCCTCCGCATCTTCAAGCTTTTTCTTCTTGCTTTCCGGCATGAGATCATCCAGCCAGCTCAACTCTCTCTTGGTGAAAAAACAGTCCATTAGTTTCCTAATGAACACCAAAGCCAGCACCTGCAAAAGAAACAAAAACTGCATCAAAATCCACAAAGGCATGTGATTTAGAACTGTATGGGGTTGTTATCAAAATGAAAATAATGACTGAACTTTTGCAGAGTTGAAAAGTGACTAACAGAGTGTATTAATAAGGATCAGAGAGTCAGAGTCAGAGAGTCTTTATTGTCATTTGCACCGCATGTGGTACATGTGATGAAAACGAGATTATGTACACGGGGTCCCAGTTACATCCAACAACAAATGCAAGAGAAAAACAGTAATAACATCTAGAACTAACTAAGAAAAACATCAACTAGTAATACACTAAGCTTAATATAGTGGGAATAAACAGCAGCACGAACATGAGTTTGTATGAGCAGATGATCACAGATGAACACAGCGACAAGAAAACAGATCAGCATCAGTATGATGTGATATTTTGCAGTGTTTATATTTTTTATTTTTATTTTTTTTATTTATTCATGAGTCTAACAGCCTCAGGGTAGAAGCTGTTCCTCAGTCTAGTGGTTCTACACTTGATGCTCCTCAACCTCCGTCCTGAGGGGAGTGGGGCAAAGAGTGAGTGTGCTGGATGAGTGAGGTCTTTCATGATGCAGGTCGCTCTTTTTCTGCATCTGGAGGTGTAAATGTCTGTGATTGTGGGGAGACTGACTCCAACAGACTTCTGTGCAGCCTTCACCACTCTCTGCAGAGCTTTCCTCTCTTCAACTGTGCAGCCTCCATGCCACACGTTGATGCTGGAGCACAGGACACTCCATGATGAATGTGGAACCAAAAACTCAAAGTATACTAAAACCTTTAAGTACAAGTTTAAAAGAAAAAAAACTTGCAAAACCGACTGCTACAAATTTCAAGTTAAAGCAACTTCATTTTATTGAAGCACTTTGAGATTTTTATTAGCACTTTGAGATTTTTATTAATGAAAAGTGCGGTATAAATTTAATTCATTATTATTATTATTATTATTATTGACACTTTGAAGGCATTACGGTGCAAAACAAAACAGAGAAGAAGCCTAAAATAAATCAAAGCTAGTTTAAAATCTGTGTGTGTTCAAGGAAAAAGATGATGTCATTTGTTAAAGTAGGTCATGCCTATCAGACAAAGGTGAGAAGGAGAAGGGGTGTGTGTGTGTGTGTGCGGGGGGGGTGTATTTTGAAGTTGTTTGGTTAGAGTCCTTTCAGAGTGGGCAGCTTTGACCCCCCCTGAGGTAGGTGACGGGGAGGAGGGTGGGAGGATTCACTATCTTAGATTTACGGAATGAGGTCTTTTGAACTGTTGCTTAGGTGTGGTCTTGTACAAAAACATAATTATTACATAATTGTACTTTGTAAAAGACAAAAATGCATTGATTTAGCACTGCTCTACTCAAAATCTGAAGGTTTTTATACACTTTTCCTGCAAATTAGCAATGAGTTTTATTTTTATCCAGAGTTTTTTGTGGATTTTTTTTTTTTTTTACGGAAAGCTTAAATATTGCTGTGAAGTTGGCTAAAACATCTGGACTGAGAACAGATTCATCCAAACTGTTACATGTGGTGAAGGCTGCACAGAAGTCTGTTGGAGTCAGTCTCCCCACCATCACAGACATCTACACCTCCAGATGCAGAAAACGAGCCACCTGCATCATGAAAGACCTCACTCACCCAGCACACTCACTCTTTGCCCCACTCCCCTCAGGACGGAGGTTGAGGAGCATCAAATGTAGAACCACTAGACTGAGGAACAGCTTCTACCCTGAGGCTGTTAGACTCATGAATAAATAAATAATAAGAATAATCACTGCAAAATATCACATCATGCTGATGCTGATCTGTTTCTATGTTGCTGTGTTCATCTGTGACCATTTGCTCACACAGACTCATGTTCGTGCTGCTGTTTGTAATGATGTTTTTCTATTACATTAGTGCTTAGTGTATTTCTAGTTGATGTTTCTCTTAGTTAATTCTAGATGTTATTACTGTTTTTCTCTTCCATTTTGTTGTTGGATGTAACTGGGACCCTGTGTACATAATCTCGTTTCATCACATATACCACATGCGGTGCAAATGACAATAAAGACTCTCTGACTCTGACTGACTCTGACATACCCAGTGAATAAAAATACACCTATCTGACATGTTGATGATACGTAAAACACAATCAAGTGTAACAGAGAGACTTTTACTCCCTTTGTGTTTGCTTCACACAGCAATCTTGTGAGATGTCACAATAGTTACTCACCATCATGGGAAAGACAATGGCAGCCCTCGAGGTCTTGATAACCCACAGCAGAACCAGACAGCTGAGCTGGATGATGGTGAAGAGGTGCACCTTCCTCAAGGGGACGTGGCGTAAGTAGATGAAGTCTGGCTGATGTTTGTTTGGCATACCGAACAACCTGAGACGATCATAGAACTGCCAGGGATACAAGAAAAACAACCAAGAGTGCTTTTTTTAAAATTTGGTAAATCAAACATGTGTGAATGAGGAAAATGTACTATTTTGATTTAGAATTGCATTATTATAATTTATTTATTTATTTATTTTATTAATTTTACATTCTGGATAAAAACGCCATTTTACATGTACAGTAATATGAAAAAGAAAAACATAAAATGAAAGGTGGCAGAAAGAAGAAGAAATCTTATTATATCTGCCCCTTTTTTCCAAAACAAAAACAAAATCAATTCAAACAATCAATTTAAACAATACTCGTCAATGAGTAATCGAACAAAGAGAGCATTTCATCACTTATCTTAAGATTTATAGTACAATATTCATTTTAACTGAAATTTTTAATATTTTGTTAACAATTTAGATTTGATCATTTTTTTTAAACACAAGCACTGATTTTGCATTTTTAACTTCATTCCCTAAACCGTTCCACAAATCAACTCCCTGTATTGAAACAGACCTTCTCTTTAAACTAGTTCTGTACTGAGGTTTTGCAAAAATCTCAGTTCCCTTAAGACTATAACAGCTCCTTCTCTTAATAAAAAGCATTTGAACGTTTGACGGCAGTCCGTTTTTATGAGCTCTATACATTACTAATAAAATATTATAGTCCACCAAATCATAAAACTTCAGCAACTTAAGTTGGTTAAATAATATATTTGATGGATGACAGTAGGGCTTTCTTGTAATAATTCTCACAGCTCTTTTTTAATACAAAGAATGATACTATATATTGCTCAGAAAGAATAAAAAATACACTTTAATGTATTTAAGGGAGACGTTTTGCATCTTTGTTCAACTTTTTTTATGTATTGTGCTAAATGTGCTGACTGTTTCGATACAGGGAATTGATTTATGGAACAATTTAGAAAACGATGTTAAATATGCTAAGTCTATGCTTGTGTTTAAAAAAATGATTAAATCAATTTTTTTTATACGAAATCTTTAGTTAAATCGATTCTATCAGTAATTATTTAGTATAAAAAATGAAGTTTTTTGTTCAATTACTAGAAAAACATTGCATTAGTTAATTGTTTGGATTGAGTTTGCTTTTGTGTTTTTTTTTGTTTTTTGAAGAAAGAAAAAAGGGGCAGATACTATAAGATTATTTCTTCTCTCTGCCTCCTTTCATTTTATGTCTTTTATATTGTACACTGTATGTTTAAACGTTGTTTTTTATTGATGTAAAATGAATAAATAAATTAAAAAATTTAAAAAGTACCATCTGAAGGTGGTTCAGGAAATGGATATTGCTTAATTTGACTAGTTTTGACTGAACACTGAGTCAGAGCTGACCAGATGCAACTGGATCACCCAAAACAGATATAAGGTGCAAGGTGCGAACCGGGCCATAGTCTACATTTGTTAGGGACATGTGGTTTTAAGAAAGAAAAAAAGTGAAATTAATTGTCGTTTACTTTGAAACACACTTTGGTACCTGAATTCCTCTGAGAGAAGATGCTCCCATGTAAAGGAATACTCCATACAACACAGGCATTGGAATAAACTGAAAACAGAATAGTTTTAGTACAATGACAAAGGAAGGCTTCAAATCACACGTGACATGACTGGGATCAGAACTGCTCAAGGACGTCACGATAGAGTCTCACCTTAAGCACTGACGTCATGAAGACGGAGCAGCCCATCAGGGTGAAGATCAAGAGGCCTGTGGCGCGCTGCTCCCTGATCCCGAGGAACTTGGGCTGCTCCCCAGGGGCCGAGCACCCCGACTCCAGTTTCAGGCTGTTAACGTGGCTGATGGAGAGGACGGTGGCCGCTACAAACCACGGCAAGCCCATCAACGAGCACACGCCCAGCATCACCCCGACCATCAGCAGGTCCAGATGGTATCCACAGCCTTTCTGAAGAAGGAGAAACAGATGAATAAAAATGAGCAATTCTTTAAAGGGGACCACACATGCAAAATTCACTTTTTAATGGGTTTTTTACTCAACTTTGGGTATGTACTTCATAAAAAAACAGTCCTAGTGCCAAAAAAATGCACCCAGTGGTTTATTTACTCCAAGTATATTTATTTATCTTTGATAGAAACACTTCGTTTTCAAATCCTGCGGTTTGTGACGTCACAAACCGCAGCCACAACCCACCTCAAACCTGAGTCCAGCCCCTCACCTAGCAACCCCTGGTTAGGCTCAACCCACTTCAGTATAATAGACGTGACGGTTGTTTTTCCTGATTTCATCTCATCTTTTGTTTAAATGTTCTTAATTTCATGTGTACAGCACTTTGTTGCAGCTGTGGTTGTTTTAAATGGCTTTATAAATAAAGTATAATTGTTATTTTTACGTTTTAGTTCAATTTTTAGCGTATTAGCGATCGCTCCCAACGAGCAGCCGGCAGACGGAAAACGAGCAGACCGCCGGCGAAGAGACCATCTGCGGCTGGGAGCTGGCTGGCTGGTCAGAGGTTGCCTCATACGGATAAATTAACTGGAAACACTCAGTGAACTTTGTGTGTGTCTGGACTGAAGCAGAGATCGCTCCCAAAAGCGCCACATGCAACGAGCGGACATAAAAGGGCGGAGGAGGAACGAGCTATTTTTAGCATCGGATTTGGGCTAAAAGGAGCAGCTCATGGCGGCGCGCGCAGACGGCTTTCGGTAAGTTATCTTAAGCTAGCACTAACAGTAAGTCAAATGAGTAATAAAAAAGAGCTAATTTTAAAACAACAACAGATTAGAGATACTGGCTGCTTACAGAGGGCGGAGTAAATGTAAACAGATCTTTGAAGGGCGTGACCATGAGAGCTCATTATCATAAACCAGTCGTTCAAAACAAAAGTTAAAAATGGCAGAATTAAAAAGGGTATAATTGATTATCTAAGAATTATTTTGTGTATTAAATTGAATGAACATTGTCTGGATAGCCCATAGACATACCATAAAAAAATTTAAAACCTATCTGTGGTCTCCTTTAATTTTGATGCCACATAAGCGATGCCAAGTCTTCAACCAGAGCAAAAGCATACCTTGAGTTTGTTTTCCTTCCTGTTGATGATGACAGCAGTAATCTGCTGGTCCATGAATACGAGGATAGTACAAAGTAAAGCTGGTATGAGAGTGATGACTGCCGTCCACCAGGGATTGGGCCCTAATGGGTTAATAAACCATCCTCTATCATCTCTGGTTGGCTGTTAAAACAATAATGCTTTAGTTTAGTTCACTGGTACCTTCTGAGTAAATTACACATTAAAACAAGTCTACAGTGTCTACTGAACAAAACTTGATGTCATGCTTACCTTAAACACATTGGGAACCTTTAGTTTCGGAGATGGGATCCCTAAGGCATAGTCAACTAAGACCATGGTGAAAATAGTAATGAAAACAGCAAAATCACTGATGATGGAGCGTACCTGAAAGAGAAGGTACCTGGTGAACGTGACATCAATACAATTCATGATTTATTGCAGTCACAATAGTTATCAAACAGTGATCAAATTCCCCAGCTGGTCTGTTGCATGTGGAGTTCCGCAAGGGTTGATTCTTGGTCCCCTTATTTAATTTGGATATTCTTCCACTTGGATCCAATATTAAACCATTTTAAATGTGTATTTATGTTCAGCAGACTTGCTTTGTATTAATATTGTATGTACTGTTTCTCTTTTACCCTTAACTTTAAACTTGGTGGTATTGATAGTGTTTCGCATGTATCATATTTGTCTGTATTTGAACATCAGCTGGACATTAACCTTTTGCTAAATATGACATGATGCATCAGTCTCTTTATGAATGTTTTTTGTGCACACTCCTTAGTAAATAAACGTAACTGAGCTTAACATCTTATCACTTGGCATCACGGTGGACAAAGCTCCTCAGATGAGCAGCAAAACATTTTCAACTAACAGAAGAGAAGGCTGGTTGCCTTGTTCTTGAATTCTGAGGATTTGCCATTTCCTAGAATACTGAGAATATACACAAACCTATTATAATCTAATGTTTGACGACATCTTAAAACTAAATGAGGATAAAGCCAATATTATTTTTGCTAGATCCTGATTCCCAAAGAGCCACCTGCATCATGAAAGACCTCACTCACCCAGCACACTCACTCTTTGCACCACTCCCCTCGGGACGGAGGTTGAGGAGCATCAAATGTAGAACCACTAGACTGAGGAACAGCTTCTACCCTGAGGCTGTCAGACTCATGAATAAATAAATAATAAGAATAAACACTGCAAAATGTCACATCATGCTGATGCTGATCTGTTTCTTGTTGCTGCGTTCATCTGTGACCATCTGCTCATGTTCGTGCTGCTGTTTATAATGATGTTTTTCTACTACATTAGGGCTTAGTGTATTACTAGCTGATGTCTCTCTTAGTTAATCCTAGATGTTATTATTGTTTTTCTCTTGCATTTGTTGTTGGATGTAACTGGGACCCTGTGTACATAATCTCGTTTTCAACACATGTACTACATGCGGTGCAAATGACAATAAATTCTCTCTGACTCTGACTCTCTGACTCTGATTCTTTGACTCCTCTGACTCCTCTGGTGGCCGTATCAGAAACTTATGTAAGTGTATCGGTTTTCAAAAAACTTATGTGCGATGCAGAAAATCTAAACACTTAATTTCACCTTTGAAAATACTTGTAAAGCTAGACTTGGAAAAACAAATGTTTTTAGTTCTAGTTGATAAGGTTACTGTTA
The DNA here is from genome assembly GCA_038048925.1 of Garcialebias charrua. NCBI lineage: Eukaryota > Metazoa > Chordata > Actinopteri > Cyprinodontiformes > Rivulidae > Garcialebias > Garcialebias charrua. The sequence goes on along the minus strand of JBBPBX010007625.1, from coordinate 50,564 downwards.
CACACTTTTTGCTGGAGTAGCAAAACAAGAACCAAATAGACTCCATCATACGCCTCAGACAGTGTTAACTAATACTGAAAGTTGTGAAAATTTCACTTTTATCGCTTCCAGTAAAACACAGAATTGGTTTTAGAACTGGTGTTTTGGTAAACAGTTTGGCTCGCTCTTATGCTATTTAAATGTACAATTATGGCACCTTGTTGTGATACCAAAAATGTATTCAAAATCAGTCAATGGTCTAGAATTTTCTACAGAACTCAACATTATCCAGTTTTACTGTAAAAGTATTCTGAAAACGTATTTTATCTTCATGTTTTCAAATGATTTCTATGTCTACTTAATCAAATCATTTTATGTTTTAATATTGCTATTGTGATTTTGGTATGTAATCCTGCATGATTTTATGATCTGTACTTTTTTCCCCACGCACATAGAGTTCACCATCATATAAAACATGCAATACTCATATTTTATCACTAGAGGGCAATGCTGCACTGTGCTGCACAAGTTTGACAGTACAACAGCAATGATGGTGATTTTGCACAGTACCTTTGTGGGAAAATAATTGCTGAACTTGAACTCCTTGAGGAATGCAGACATGATGACTGTAGAAAAGAAGAGGATGACACACCAGAAGAGAACATCAGGAACGTACGGTCCATGAGGACCGCAGGCGGTGCCTACAAACTCCCCTTGCTTTTCAACGCAGTCCTGCAGGAAAAGAGCGGAGCGGAAACATTCAGACTTATTGGATTAGCAATAAAGTGACAGAGTTCAGGATACTTTATTTTGGCCACAGAAACAAGTGGTGCTGAAAAAGTACATTTACAATGATCTGCAGTATTAAATCTGACATAATCTAACATAATCCAGCCCACATGTCCTAAATCTCGTCTCGTCTCTTCCATCTGGATAAGCAGGCCACTTTAAAATGAGAAGCAAAC
>JBBPBX010007625.1:33507-49591 GCA_038048925.1 Garcialebias charrua | reverse complement strand
AAATAGTTCTTGTCTGATCTATTTTGACGCGACACACGTTTTTGTCATCCAATTGCTGTTAGTACTTATTTACTGGCACAGAGTCGTACCTTTACCTCCAGGGCTTCCCAGTAGATTTCAGAGGCAGTGATGTTGTTGAGCTCCCAGAATTTTAGGGTACCGTTAGAGGGGTCTGAAGGCTCGACGCAGGAGCATCTGTGGCAACAAATCAATGTCTCATCATTCCTGTTCTTTATTTTAACTACTATAACTAAAATATACATTTTCTTTTGTACCGTATTTTTCGGAGTATAGGTCGCACCGGAGTATAAGTCGCATTGTCCAATTATTACCAATAGATTGGAAAAATCCCTAGATAGGTCGCACCTACGTTTAGCTCTGCTGCAAATGTCTGCCACAGGAGCGCACAGCAAGGCTTTTAAGAAGATTAACACTTAAAAACAATTATTTGTTTGATAAAAATTATAGCAAATATATGTCTGAGCTGAACTTTTCCTTAATAAATGAACGTAATTGTGAAATGAGCTGGATTTTAAAATTTGTTTCGCCGAAAGTGATAAAAAGCCATATATAGATCGCACCTGAGTATAGGTCGCAGGCCTTGAAAAAAAACATAAAAAGGTGCGACCTATACTCTGAAAAATATGGTTATTGCTTTTCATAACAGAAAAATAATAATTCTTACGAGTGTGTGGTGAGTTTGTCCAGGTTGTTGTTTTTATTGAAGGGGTAGATTTCTCCGAGCTGGATAAGTTTCTCCAAAGCTTCATATATGAATATGATGCAGATGAGTGAGGCAAACGCTTCCTCTGTGAAACGTGTGATGTAACAAACAAGAGAACTGGCGTCTGTAGCCACCAGCACAATACAGAGGAAAGCCGTCCACAGGCCGATGCAGGTCCTCAGCGACAGATACGACAAGCCGTACTCCCTACACGGAGATTAACGGAGAACAAATGTGATTATTTGTTGTTTGAATTGTGGCAGATTGGAGAAAGTCTTCATCACAAGTGACATCAGATGCTCAAAGAATGCATTACAACGCAAGCTCATTCATCAGCAGAGAGTTTAAATCCAAATTAATGTGATGTACGAATAAAATGGACCAGGGAGCCATTCAGTTTGTCATTTTGTTTTAGAATATGAAAGGAGAATTACAAGCATCAAAGAAATGGTGTGACAAAAATAAATTATCACTAAATTATGATAAAACAACATTTGTAATAGGCCTATTTAGTAACAAGAAGAAAAAAAAATTCAAACTCAAACTGATAAACAGTATTGAAATAGAACGAGTTTATGAAATCAGATTTTTAGGGGTGATACTTGATTACAAATTGCATTGGAACGCTCATATTGATAATGTTGAGGCCAAAATGTCAAAAACTATTGAAATACTGAATAAAACAAAACATCTCCTAAATAAGAAATCACTTTACTTGTTATACTGTTGTTTCATACTTCCATACATTAATTATTGTGTTGAGATCTGGGGAAACTCATATAAAACCAACACAAAACCAGTTTACATGCTCCAGAAGAAAGCCATCAGAATTATAACTGCCTCTGATTACTTTCATCCAACTATTGAGATATTTCTTACATTGCATATTTTAAAATTTTATGACTTAGTAGAACTCAGAACAGCACTGATTATGTATAAAGCCTACAATAAACTCCTTCCAAGCTGTATACAGAAGTGGTTCAAAATTAAAGAGAAAAACTATGATTTATGAGAGAAGGGTTTATTTAAAAAACCAAAGGTTAGGACAAATATTAAAAACAACTGTACTTCAGTTAGAGAGATTCAGGTGTGGAATAGTTGTCGTAAGGAGTTTCAACTGTGTTTTTCAATCTTTAAGTTTTAAAAAACATATAAAAATCATTTACTAAACAAATATAATAAGACAAGTTTTTTTTCTGCTTTTCCTTTCTGTGTTTTGTTTTTTTATGAGCTTGTTTAGCTGGAATTCGTTGATATTTTTTAAAAAACAAATATACAGGATAATATTCTGCTGCTTTGATTTTGATGTATAACAAAGTGAAGGTGTGATAAGCTTGTGCTTCTGCTTACACATGTTTTTTTTTTTGGTCCACACTTTGTGTTTTTTGTGTTCTTAATTATTTTTACAAATCTGGTTTGGTTCAGAATGTGTATGTAAGTTTAGGGACAGGACTAGATAAGTTTCTTCCTGTTCCCTTTTTGAACATATTTTGGTGGAAATATTTACATTTTTATTTGTTTATGGTATTGTTTAGAAATTGTAACTGTTCAAAATAAAATAAAAATAAAAAATAAATAAAAAATAAATAGCATACTTGCAGAATTTAAACAGGATCTTTTCAAACACGAGCACGGGGCCTGTGCTTCCCAGAATGGTGAGGGGCTGCCCAGCAAACAGCGAGTAGACCATTCCCGTCAGAGAGGCGCCAAACAGGGACTCAATTGCACTCTGGAAGAACGAAAAGAACACCATTTGACTGAAATAGATATTTACATTCTGTTTGGGGCGAGAGTTCAGCTCCTATCATGTGAGAACAAACATTTCAAGGAAAAAAAAAACTCACTATTCGTCCTTCCGTTGCTTCGCCCAACAGTCCTCCAAAGGTGATGACAGGAGACATGCAGGCACAGTAGAGGAATAAGAACGAGGCAACACACTGCAAACTGATAGCATCAGTGTAGTCTGACAGGTAGTGGGGGATTTTGCGCTTGATGTCCAAAAACAGACCACCAAACCACCTGAAAAATAGATGAATACATTTAATTGACGCGTTTGTTTTCGGTTTTGCTATCTCGTGAACAGAAACAGAAGCAAAACATTACACACACACACCCCTAAATTTATTCTTCCTGGTTTGCCTCCTTCCTAAAATTGTGCTGTTGGTTTGGTGTGAAGATGAAAAAGTCATATGGCTCTGGAAAAGTCTAGCTGCAAATAGACATCAGACAAAAAAGACGTTTCTATGGAAACCACTTCAGGACTGCAACTACAGCTCAAGTTTCCACTAAAATGGACATTCAGCAGAACAGTATGTGGAAGATGGTGTTTTTTCAGTTTGATGGTTTGATTTTAATCAGGATTTGTGTGTGCATGTTAGAAAACTAATAAAAATAATAAGAGTCAGAGTTTATATTTTTAAAAAACACTAATTCCTGTGTAATTTTGTATTTTACCTCCCAGTTCGCTGCAGTTCTGGACCACCATGGCCATCGTGTTCGTCCTCCTCCTCACCCTCCACTAAGCTATTTGGTAAAATGTTGCTTTTCTTTCTATTTTCCTGTTTAACAAACAATGCCACGTCCGTTTCAGACAATGTATTTGGTGACAAACGTCACCAGAATGAATGAAAACAAACTATATCAAAGACAGTTGGTACAAACCTGAGAGGGTACATTTTTTGGTGGCTCTATCCGTATGGAGGGATCCCATTCTCCTGGAGGCAGGACCGTCACTTGATCAAGAAATTCATCGATACCAGCAATCAGATCATTCCGGTCTTTAGCTTTATAGGCAACATCATGAAAAACCTGCAAGAGAAAACACATTTGATGTTTTAATAGAAAACTTGCCCGTATTGTTTAGCCATTGTTGTTATTTTAATTGATGATATCACATCCTGCCATGAAGTATGAGTTCTAATCAACTGTTGCAAACAAGAATACAACTACAACTCAGTTTCACAGATATAGAACAAACGTTTTAAGCTGTGGTACTGATCCAAACACATATTGTAAGCACTGACTGATGATTACACAAAATCTAAAACTTTGGTGTTAATTATTGAAGTGTTAGCTAAAGATCTCTTGAACCATGTGACAGATTTTATTAAAACAAGAGGACAGTAAATACTGGAAATACATCTACAACCAGTGGTGGCATGTAACAAAGTACAAGTACGGTACTTTCTTCCTGTACTTAAGTACATTTTTCATGTATCTGTACTTTACTTAAGTAGAGTTAAACATGGGTACTTTTGACTTTTACTCCCACTACATTTTACATCAAGTATATGTACTTTCTACTACACGACATTTCTATAATGCGTTGTATTACAAGTTACATTCAAGTTGTGTTTTTTTTTTTTTTTGTTCGTTAGTTTGAAAGTATGGTAACCAATGGTGAGAGGGGAGTTGTTCCATTGAATCACTGCAAAGGGGTCAGGTAATGTTAGACCTGCCTTCAATAAGAGCTGGACCAATGATGTATTCTAATGTATACGTCATTGAGCTGGGAGCACCCACAGCACCACTAACACACCCAAAATGGATCCCACTACGGAGAGTCGACCAGAAGATACACAACACCCATAGCTTTATTGAAATATTATTGAAATATTATTGAAAGACTATTCAGTAAAGTAGGACAGATTTTATCTCCCTAAAGAGCCAGACTGGACTCAAAAATCTTTGAAAACCAACTTCTTCTGAACTTGAACAATAAATTCTTGCTGTAATATTAAAATGTGTCAGTTCATGGGATGTTAGGAGACAAGAGATGTCTCCAAATGTCTCGACACTCGGGTCCAAGTTTTGAAAATGGTGTCAGGAAGTTAAAATATTGTTCACTATTGACCCATTACAAGTTGACTAGACAGTATTTTAACTAGAGTTGATGACAAACTGGAGTGTGATCAGAGCCTGTTAAGTCTAATGCTCCTTTTTTCTGTCAGACAACTTTTACTTAAATGTGTTTAATGTAGTCAAAACGACACATTGGTTTTACTTTGTGTTCAAAAACTTTCAAAGGTATAATCATTCCTCTTTCTTATTTTGCTTAATAACATTTAACTCTGCATGTCATCCCTGAAATCCTGATGCACAGAATCACAAGTCCAAGTGTGAACTGTGTCACAGATTAAACACAATAAAACGTGTATTATCTGCAGCATTGTTCATTAAAATAACACTATTTTATGTATTTGTAAAAGCAAGTACTGTACTTATTTACGTTTCCTTAAGTATATATGTTAATGTGGTACTTCTACTTTTACTAGAGTGATTTTTTGTCTGTTTGTTTGTACTTTTACTTAAGTACAGTGTTTGAGTACTTTCTCCACTGTCTACAGCCGATCTACACCTTCAGTACATAAACTGCACATATTTTACTGAAGCAGACCTGACCTTAAAGTGTAAAACTTTCTAAAACAATGACATCACTTCTTGCACCACTATTCAGGCTTAAAATAATCATTATTTCTGGCGGGATACAATAACCATTTTGAACTGTTTTAAAAAGATTAACAAAGCCTCATCTGAGTACAAAATATGATAAATACAATAATTACTTTGGTTGCTACAACATTTATCTTATGTAAACTTAATTTAAAATTTGCAGGTCTGTAGCACATTTTAACAAGTACAGATACAAACTCCATGACCGTAAGACTGAATCCTGGTAAATCACACAGCAAAAAAAACAAAAAAAAACCAACTGGTTTCTGCATCCAGTAATGCTTCTTACTGTGTATACATTTCTGTGTAAAGAACGTTTTTCTTGTCTTCTTGTCTTGGTAAATAAGAGAATAAAGTCTGGTCAAACAGGAGCACATGAGGACTGACTAACCGCCAAAAGCACGATGTGAAAGCTCTGAGCTGTGTTTCACACATAGAAAATGTTCCACCACTTCAAGGAAGTGAACTGAGTTCTTCTGGGCTGTGAATTTATGCAAAGTGCAAAAAAGTTGAACGCAACACATGATGCATCAAACTACAGGTATACTAAAACATGAGAAACCCTTCAGGATGAAAACATTTGCATGTGTCTCTAACCTCGTCTGTCATAAGAGTTGCTATGGAGCGTCCAATCTCGTGATACTGAGCCCCCCGACCCAGTGGTCCTAAAATAATAAACAGGAACCTGGATGCAAAAAATATATAAATAAAAGCAGTTTCAGATGGAAAAGTTAGCATTTTCTGCAAAAAAATTCTGCTGTTTGTGTGGAATTCCTGGTAGTTTGGAGTAATGTTTTTCTATGATATTAATGCTTAGTGTATTTTTAGTTGATGTTTTTCTTAGTTCATATCTTACATGTTATTGCTGTTTTTCTTTTACTTTTTATTGATGGATGTAACTGGGACCCTGTGTACATAATCTCGTTTCATCACATGGATCACATGCGGTGCGGATGACAATAAAGATTCTCTGACTCTGACTTTGAAAAATGCAATATGACTGCTGAGTGATGAAAGACAATTGAAAACAGTGAAAGTGAGATGAATAGAAGACGAACAACACCAAGCAGAACATGAAGAAGAACAAGAAGAATAGATTTACACCACTGTTTATATTTTTATTAGCATTACTATATTGCATATGTCACTTTACCTTTATATCAATATCAAGGACTTCATAAACTGTGTACATTCATGTTGCTTTGTCACTTTACTTCAAATGTCATACTACATACAATTTATGTTAATATCATAATTTTATTGTTTCATTTTATGATAATGTTTATTAAATGTTTAATGGTTATTGTTACACCAGGGGTTTGAGAGTAATGACATTTAAATCCTGTGCATGTCCTGTACTTATTGCAGTTTTGACAATAAAGTTGACTTTGACTTTAACTTTGAAGAAGAACAAGAAGAAGAAGAAACATGAGAAGCAAAAGGACAAACTGAAATGCCAGAGATATAAAGACTAAAAGCAAGGACAGTGAGACAAAGACAAAATAGGACACATAAAGATGTTTAAGGACACAAATAAGACAAAAAATGGCACAGAAATGACAAAATGTGTACATAAAAAAGATCAAAATTAATAGGAGACAAAAATGGCTCATAAAAAGACAAAAAATGGCACATGAAGGTAAATAAAACACATAAGGAGACTAAAAAGATAAAAAGGATGTCTAAAGAACCTAAAAGAATGCAAGAAGCTATAAAAAGATAAAAAGGAAGCGCAAAAAGTCAAAAGGACCATAAGGAAAGAAGAAAAATCTGAAACGTGACCAAAAGTGGACAAATGAAAACATAAACCGATAAGAAAGTTTAATGATACACAAGCAGAGCAAATGTGTTGAAATATATTTCAAAGAGCATGAAAGTTTTAAAGAATCTGGAGAGATCATGATGCAGTTCAGTAAAAGTGTTAATACCATTTAATTTTTTTTAAATTACCGGTACATAAAAATTACTAAAACATAAAGTTGTAACATGTCCTGACTGCGCTGAACGTTTTGATGTGTGAACAGCTAAAACAGTTGAAAATATGCTGAAGTAGTAAAACATAAGGAATGAAACTGTAAACCAGCAGCGTGAACACTGAATTAACAATTACACAATTAACTGTTGAGTGTGAGATGATGAAAAATGACACATTTTAATTCCCAACTACAAATCTGTAGTTTCTTCTTCTTTTTTTTTAACGTAGAAGTCAAACAGGGCTTAAAAAAGTTAAAGGCGTGAGCTGCGGTGACCTTGTAGCAATGGGGACTTCAGCCAGCCCGCTGAGCAGAACCGCAGGGGAGAGACGGACAAACGCCACCACCGCCTTTTTCAGAAAGTCCAGTTCTCCCACCAACACATTACACGCCTCGGCTCCTGGTGGAATCTTCTTCATGAAGTGTAGGTCTATCTGAAAAAGAACGCAGGGTGCAGCGTCACATAATGTTCCGACTCCCAGTCCAGAACGCCCAAGCTGCTTTGCCTTTAGGGGCAGATCAAAAATAATAATAATAATAATAATAAATACAGCATGAATTCATATGAAGAGGTCATTATTTATTGTACATTCACACATTAATCTCCCAAATGTATGAGTTGAACTGACTTCTACCCTGACTGCGGTCCAGCTGTGGAGGATTTGTTGATCCTAACAGCAAATAGGTCACAGATGTGTGAATGAAAATACTGTACAAAAAATTATCTAAGTACAGTACAGATGTTAGTCTGATCTGTTACATAATCGTTCATAAAATTCTTAGTAAGCTTTCCGGCTGTAAAACTGAACATCCTTCTGTGTCTATGTCTGCTTTGACTCTTTGAAATAACTGAGCTATGCAGCTGTGAGCATTTTGGGATATTAAAGACAGTTTATTTTGGTGACAAATATATGTGATTGATAAATATTCAGTGGAGTGTTTGTTCCTGGACAGCGGTCATAAAGAATTTATAGTTCGATGGGTCACCATGATTTGTACAAATGTAAATAAAGTCCAGCTAAATACAAACCTGCAGTTGTAAGTACAGTATAACTTCCTTGTCATTTAATAATAATAATAATAATAAATTCAATTTATACCGCACTTTTCATTAATAAAAATCTCAAAGTGCTACAACAATAAAAACAAGTGATAAAATCAAATAAAATCAATAATGGTATTAACTAAGATTAAAAACAGAATCATGTGGAGGCAGAATAGGCCTGCTTAAAAAAATAAATAAATAAATAAAACAAGTGATAAAATCAAGTAAAATCAATAATACTATCAACCAAGATCAAAGATAAAATCATGCGGGGGCAGAATAGGCTTGCTTAAAAAGAAAAGTCTTTAAACCGCTTTTAAAGTCAACCAGTGACTGTGGAGCTCTCAGGCAGTCAGGAAGGGAGTTCCATAGGCGGGGGGCAGCCACACAGAATGCCCTGTCTCCCATGGTCCTTAATTTGGTTCGTGGAATGTGAAGTAGATTACTGTTCTGTGATCGTAGAGACCGGGTGGATGAATATGGTGCAAGAATGTCCTTTAGATAGTCAGGTGAAGTTCCATGTAAGCATTGATGTGTAATGAGAGCAGTTTTGTATTGAATTCTGTAGGTGACAGGAAGCCAATGGAGGTTATGGAGAATGGGTGTAATATGTTCAAATTTACGAGCTCTCAATAAAATCCTTGCTGCACTGTTTTGAATATATTGAAGTTTCTGAAGGTTTTTGCCAGGGATTCCAATAAACAGGGAGTTGCAGTAGTCGAGCCTGGAGGAGACAAAGGCATGGACGAGTTTCTCAGCATCGGAAAAAGTCAGAGATGGGCGAAGTCTGGAGATGTTTCGAAGATGGAAGAAGCAAGTTTTAAACAGATGCTTAATGTGAGTTTCAAATGTAAGATGAGAGTCCATTTTTATTCCAAGATTTGTAACAGAGGTGGAGAGGGGGATGTCTTGACCAGAGAAGGAGATTGTTGTTAAAGTTGATGTTTGTATCTGGTGAGGGGTGCCAATCATTATGGCCTCAGTCTTGGAGCAGTTTAATTGAAGAAAGTTCTGATTCATCCATGCCCTTATTTCCTCCAGGCAGGCAGAGAGGGCAGTGAGTGAAGATGGAGATGGGGATGATGAGGATGATCCAGTCCTGATGTAAAGCTGTGTGTCGTCGGCATAGCAGTGAAAAGAAATGTTGAACTGATTAATAATTTGACCTAAAGGCAGCATGTAAAGGGAAAACAGCAGGGGCCCCAGAACTGACCCTTGAGGGACACCACAGGAGACACCGACTGTCTGGGAAGTGGCATTGCCAAGACTAACGCATTCCAGCCTATCGGAGAGGAAAGATTTGAACCAGTCCAGGACAGTGTCACAGAGACCGACCTCCACATGAAGACGGTGGAGGAGAATATTATGGTCCACAGTGTCGAAGGCTGCAGTGAGGTCAAGGAGGACAAGGACGGAGGGAGAGCCAGTGTCAGCAGCCATGAGGATATCATTTGTAACTCTCAGTAATGCAGTCTCAGTACTGTGAGCTGCTCTGAATCCAGACTGAAACTTCTCGTACAGAGAGTGTTGCTGTAGGTGGTCCTGCAGCTGAGCAGCAACTGCTTTTTCCAGCACTTTGGACAGAAACGGGAGGTGGGAAATTGGGCGGTAATTAGAAAAAATGTCGGGATCCAAATTAGATTTTTTCAGAAGAGGCCTAATGATGGCAGTTTTTAGAGGCAGTGGAACATGACCAGATTGTAGAGACTGATTTATTATTTGAGTGATTAATGGGCTTATTGCAGAGTGATTGGATTTTATGAGAGATGAGGGGAAGGGATCCAGGGCGCAGGATGAAGGCTTCATTTTCTTTATGATGGACTCCACCTCACTCTGAACAACCTCATCAAAGCTGCTCAGGGACCCAGGATGCAGACGGGTAGATGGTAAACGAAGATCAGGGAGGTTGTGAAGCTGAGATCTGATGGTGTCAATTTTGTTTTTAAATGATGAAAGGAACAGGTCGCATTTTTGAACACATTCCTCAGAAGTTTGTTTAATGGGATTAAGTAGATGAGTTACTGTGGAGAAGAGCTGTTTAGAGTTACCAGGGCAGGTGTTGATGATGTTGGAGTAATACTTGGAGCGTGCTTCTTTAAGAGAATAGGCGTATGCTTTCTGATGTTCTTTGTATGCCTGCTTATGTACCGAGAGACCAGATGATTTTAGACGTCTCTCGATAGCACGGCCAGTTGCCTTCATCCTGCGGAGCTCACCAGTGTACCAGGGGGCTGAACGGGAGAAAGACACCAGTCTTGTCTTCAAGGGAGCATGTAGGTCCAGAAGCTCTTGGAGAGATCGGTTGTAGTAATCAACGGAGTCATTGGCAGATGAATGATTGACAGCGGTCAGGGCGTGAAGATCAGCGGACAGAACATCAGGGGAAATGTTTTTAAAGTCCCGGAACTGGATGGGTCGCTTTGGGTTTGAAGCAGGTGAAGTTGAAGGCACTTCCAGAGAGATGACACTGTGGTCCGAGACACCCAGGTCATATACAGATAAGTTATTGATGAGTACAGTGTCTGTAATCACCAAATCCAGAGTATGCCCCCTGCTGTGCGTAGGGACGTCCACATGTTGGGTGAGATTAAGAGAGTCCAGAAGAGACTTAAAATCTGTTGCCAACGGGGAAGAGGAATTGTCCATGTGGATATTTAGATCGCCAAGAAAAATAGTTTTCACAGGGGAGGTGCAGAAAAAGGTGAGGAGGTCATGCATCTCTGAGTTAAATGAAACATGCGGTTTGGGAGGTCTATAAATCAATATAACGTTCATCAGGAGTGGGGCTTTGAAGTTGAAGGCCAAACTTTCAAAAGAGGAAAAGTCCTGAGAAGCTAGATGTGTCAATTTTAAATTATTGCGGTAGATTACAGCCAGACCACCACCGCGGCCAGTGCTGCGGGCTCTCTGCAGATAACTGTAACCAGACGGACAGGCCTCATTTAGAGAACTGTACACATCTGGCTGATGCCAAGTCTCTGTAAGACACATGAGGTCCAAGTCCTTCTCCAGAATGTGATCGTGAATTAGGCATGATTTGTTTGATAGTGACTGCACATTGAAAAGTTCTAATTTAATACCAGTTGGTGTAGAAGCCTTTTGAACCGGTTTCAGCAGACTGAAGTCCACTCCACGTTTTCCTTGCCACTTCGTGCGCTGTGGACTACAAGGGACTACAGACGCAGCGTTCTGATGACGTCGTCGAGGTGCGACACGTCTCTTGGACGAGACACACGCGATAGACCCAACCTGCGGCTGTCCAGAGTAGATGGATATCTTTCGAGAGCTTCTGTGGATATAACGAGGTCTACGCAGAAGTCCCAGTTGTTTGATGGTGGAAACAGAGGGAGGAATGGAGCAGTTGTTAAGTCCAAGCAGCTGCGAAGCAGAATACGTCAACATCGTGCCAGCCAAGCCGGGGGGAGCTAGCACAGAGCTAGCTGCTAACAGCAGACCCACGGCTCCGAAAGAAACAACCAAGAAGCAGAGGGTACATTGTTTCAATGAACAACTTAATTATAACTGTGTTCATGCAATGACTGACACAAAATTTTTAGTTTACGGTATACTAAATGTTTTATTGATGTTTTTGTTTTCTTTAACTGCATGTTTCTCTGCATTGACAGACGTTTTATAGTGAAAATTGTTTGAATCCTAATCTGTCACTCCAAGGTATTTAAAAAAATAATAATAATAATAATAATAATAATAATAATAACCTCCTTCTCGTTTCTTTAAGCACACAAATGCACAACTGCCTCTTCATATTTGTTAAATGTGATTTTTCTATTAACTATTAATAAAAAATAAAAAAAATTATAAAGAACTTTATTGTTATGTTTTCTGTAAAATGCTATATTTGAGCCAAATGATACTTTTAAGGGTTTAATACTCAAGTATCACATAAAATACAATTGAAAAACTACCTGAAGCAAACTGTACTTTTTTGTTACTTTCCAGTGTTGCCACCTGCCTTGTAGCTAATTTAGACAAACGTCAAGCAAAGTCCAAACATCTGCCCATCGCTGTTGGTTTGTAGGTCTACAACATTTGCCCACCATTATTGTGTCAGGCTAACATCTGGGTTGTTTCAGTTCTAAGATCCAAAATTATAATGTAAATATGCAATAAATAAAGTCAGTTTATTTTTTGAATGTAATAAATTTGGCGCTTATAAACCGTTGAATAATGTTTTTGTCTCTGTTGTACAGAGACGCTGCCATCTTGGCTCACCGAGAGGCTGTCCCTGATTTCATCTCTGTGTTGTTGTCTGATGTCTGCCTCATGTTCCTTCCTGCAGGATTTTGTTCAGCCTTTTCCGTTGTACATTTCAGCAGGTTTTCTTTCTTTCTGCCAGACCCTAACTTGCAGAATTGTTCAAACCTGAGTTACGTTCTGTTGATTAGCCCTGACACTATACAGACTCCTTTGTTTCCTTCATTTTCAGTGTAATTACTGTATTGTGTTCTGTTCTTCTTGGTTTAACAAACTAACTTGAAAGGAAATATGGCCATTCTCTGGTCATTAAAGCTACATTTTGCTCTTTTATTTTCCCCTCATGAGAGACAGTGAGGGAAAGGCACATTTAGGATAAAAATAACTCTGTAATTACCACTTTTAGTTGACTTTTATCAACCTGAGTAGCGTACTTTTTGGCCTATAAGTCACAGTTTTTTGCCTAATTTGCATGCTTGCGACTTATACTGCGAAGCGACATATTTATGGATTTTTTCCCATACTTTTAGACCAATTTTTGGCTGAGATATGACCGTTTCCATTCATTCTGACGAGAAAAAAAATGGAGCAGTACCACTTTCGGCCGCTAGGGTCCACTGACCGTTCCCAGCTCATGTGTCCGACCGCAGCCTCCTCTGCTCGGACTCACTCTGTCGCAGCACGGCCTCCTGCTCTCTGGAGGTTGTGTTACCTCAGGAGTTGGCAGAACTCTTCACCAGCGACACAGAGGATGAAGAATTCAACGGGTTTGAATAAAAATAAATAGGCATTTCTGTCATCATTATGGGCGGGTGAGCGTGTAGTAATTTTAAATGGTAAATGGTAAATGGAGCTTATTTATATAGCGCTTTCCAGCCCCCTGTGAGGAGCCCCAAAGCGCTTTACAATACCAGCCATCCACCCATTCATTCAGACATTCATACACCGGTAGTGGTAGCCTGCCTTGCAAGGCGCCATCCAGACCTACCGGGAGCAACTCGGGGTTAAGTGTCTTGCCCAGGGACACAACAACACATGGTGGGCGGACGCGGGATTCGAACCTCCAACCCTCCGATTGGGGGACGACTGCCATTACCACTACACCACGGCCGCCCCATTAATTTTAAAGCCGCTTTATTTCATTGGCTTCATTTTGCCATGTTTTAACCGTCAAAGTGCATTTATTAAGAAAAGTTCAGCTGAGACACACTTTTAATATAATGTCAGCAAACAAATCTATTTTTTAGGTGTTTATCTTGTTAAATTTTAAAGAAATGCATGGTTCCCTTTCGCTGCATGCGCACGTTTGGAAGTGCAGACAAAGCGGAACTATTTAAATCTAGCGGATTTGACCATTATGTTCAATTATTAAGGAAAAGTTCAGCTCAGATACACCTTTACTATAATGTCAGCAGACAAATGTATTTTTTTAGGTGTTTGTCTTGTTAAATTTTAAAGAAATGCAGTGTTCCCACCCGCTGCGGGTGCATGTTTTGCACGTAGCGAAACTATTTTTAAAATTCAGCTGATTTGACAATTACGTTCATTTATTAAGGAAAAGTTCAGCTAACACACATCTTTGCTATAATTTTTAGCAAACAAATAATTGTTATTAAGTCCTTCCATGCACGCTCCTGTGGCCATTTGGCAGCCAATCCATTTTTGGCAAAGCACCGGCCCACATTTCCGGGTTGTCAGCGGTGATGCGTAACATATGCGACGCGTCAGCGGTGACGCATAATAGATGCGACGTATACGGCGGTGCGTCATGTTTATGGATTTTTCCGCATTAATGGACATAACTGGACTGATGCGACATATACGGCGGTGCGACTTTTAAGGCGGAAAGTATGGTACCTAAAGTGTACTGAGCATGCATGCTCTGCATAAAATGAGCTGTTCACATATTAACCCAAAATCTTCTTCCTGGGAAGGATATAACCACCAGACCACCTTGTACAACTGAAGAAAATAAACGCCATGCCTTGCTCAAGTCCACAGAACTGTTCTCTCTGCTGATGTCTCCTTTGCCATCTGGAGCCGCTAACTGAGACTGGGAGGCCGTCAACTGACCTGAAGAAGAAGAAGAAGAAGAAAACACAAGGTATCAGGTGTTGTACACATTTTTTATGCATCAACAAGTAATGTGGAAACAGTTTGATGAAAATTTACAACTGGACAATTAAAAATAAAACCTGGACCCTTAACTGCATTGATTGGTGGGGAATATATTTGTAATATTGGTAATAAATTTAAAAAACATCTATCTGGTTTCTGCTGCTTATCTGCTGTAGATTTGCAGAGGCAGACCATGGGGCACCTCTCTTCAGTAACACTCCAGCTGTTAATCCCTAGACTTCCCAGGTCAGAGAGAATTCGTCATTTTTATGGCAAGATCTGGGTCTGCCCCGAGGTCTCCTCTTAGTGGTAAACTCTCAGAGAATGAGCTCCCAGAAGCCGTCATATTCAAATGCCCAAACCACCTCAGCTGACTCTGAGGAGCAGCAGCTCTACTTTGAGCTCCCCCTCCCTAGACGATGGTGCTCTTTACTTTAGCTCTGAGCCTGGCCACCTGCAAAGGAAGCTCCTTCTGACTGCTTGAATTTCATTCAGGTTGGGACCCACACCTAATGACTATATGTGAGGATTAGAATGTAAAAAGTCCAATAAATTGATTATAGATTTGCCTTCAGTTCAGCTTTTTCTTCACTACAGCAGACCAGACCAACACCCTCATTACTGTGGACGAGCACCCAGTCCACTGATCCATCTCCTATGTCCATCACTCATAAACAAGACTTCCAGATACTGGGAGTCTTGAGGTAGAAACTTACCTCTGGCAGGGAGTAAAATACTAAATACCCACTGTATGTACAAATATTTATTCACCAATAAAAGTTTAAAATATTAAAATCTATAAAAATAATCAAAAATACAAAGTAGCTGCATCTTAATAAATAACAAATAGCAATATATATTAAAAAGTAGATAATTTCCTGAGAGGTCTTGTCTAATTTCAGCATCAATAAGCCAAGCAGTGAAAAGTTAGCCTTTCTTGTTATCTTTAAAATGCATGGAGCAGACCACACTGTTTTCTGGGATTGTGTCATAATAATAATAATAATAATTAATTCAATTTATAACGCACTTTTCATTACTGAAAATCTCAAAGTGCTACACATATATTGAATGCTACACACATTCATAAACCGGTGGCGGCAGACTACCATGCAAGGTGCTTTCCAGTCCTACCGGGAGCAACTCAGGGTTAAGTGTCTTGCCCAAGGACACAACGACACATGGTGCGGGTCCCGGGAGTCGAACCGCCAACTTTCCGATCGGGAGACGACTGCCCTTACCACTACGCCACGGCCGCCCGTCATCAGCATTAGGCAAATTTTACAGAGAAAATAAAGAGTGAGTAATGGCTATAAAACAGGAATTGGCAAAGACAAACGGAGTTACAGTGTAATTATTCCAGTTGAATGCCTCTCACTGTATTCAACTAATTTAATTTCTCTTTCTCAAAACATTCAACACTTTTCCATACTTAAAAAAAATAATAATTAGATTCAACTTAGCCACAAAACACCCTGCCATACACTACGGTCTACATTTTTATGAATCTTTGAAAGTGGGTAACTGCGCGGTATGTCTGGGGAAAATCACCAGAGG
>JBBPBX010007625.1:0-10049 GCA_038048925.1 Garcialebias charrua | reverse complement strand
ATATGCTTTGAAATTGTTTCTTTTGTGTTTTAAATTTGAAATAAATAAATGAAATAAAAAAATCTATTGGTGCTCAGAGATGAAGTTGTAAATGGCTCAGCTACTACCAAATTTGAGCTGATTGTTTGTAAACATCGACTGAGTTATAGCCATTTTTTGTGTTTGCTAAGCTTGATCAGTTGTGGCTAAAATCATATTTATGTAGCTGAAGCTGACCCATCCTTGTTTGCTCCCTGAAGAGACTCCTGCACTCGAGGCAGCAGGCTGACCAGGCAGGCGTTGCTCATGTGTTGGATTTCCATCATCCTCTGCTGGTGGGAAACGCTGTTCATGTGACTCCTGAAATTCTACATAAAACAAACCATTTAAAAACAGATTAAAAGGGAACCGTCCACTATTAAAATGCACACATGTCCGACATACTTGCTGGTTGTGGCAGGTGATGCTGCAGAGGTAGCAGTAGAACTTGTTTGAGCTCTCAGCTACAGCTTCCTCCTCTTCCTCCTGGTTCTCTGGTGAAGCCAGCAAAGCATCGTTGTCCTCTGCTGGGAGATCTTCCTGCTGGTCGTCTTCACTCAGCGTGTGAGGGGGAGACTGGGTCAGCAAGCAGCTGTAAATCTGTAGAGACAAACAGCAAATCAGTGCTGACATGAAATCTACTATAATTTTGAGGGATTTTTTTGCAGTGATAAGGTGCACAGAAATCAGCTTCAAGCAGATGATTTCAATGATTTTTGTGTTTTTCTCACCTGGTCAGCAGTAGGCTCCTCCAGTACCTCGTCACCATCTGATCTCCAGTTGGTGTTTTTATCCTCCTGAATGCTGCATTCTAAATTAATGGACCCAAAGCATGAAATAACTGTAGTTGGTGCCTAATTTAATATAATTTCATTAAAGACCGTGTAAAGTGAATTTCAACATTTTCTTCAATAAACATTATAAATGTCGTAATTGTAATCTTGTAAATGAGTAAAAAGTCTCAAAATTGTAGCTCAATTAATTTTGGAGTTATAGATCAAACTGTGTATAAACACATTTCTCTTTCAGGATTTTTTAGGCGTGGTTTAAATGTGACCGCGTTTCGTCACGCGGTCACAAGCCCCACCCCCTGCAGCTCCAGCCGTTATAAATGCGTTCTTCGGTGGAGCCGTTCACTCGCTACCGACCGTCTCCCTCCAGTACTGGCGTGCTGCTGGAGCGACCACATGCCACCTGCACCTCCGCGCACCTCCGCCCCCCCCCCGCGCGCGCGTGTGTGGCGATCAGACCCCGCATGCATGTGACCGGGTCGCGCGCGTGTGTGTGTGTGAGTGAGAGGCGATCAGACCCCGCATGCGATGTGACCGGGTCGCGCGCGCGCGTGTGGTGTGTGTGTGTGTGTGGCGATCAGACCCCGCATGCGATGTGACCGGTTCGGACCGCGAGTCCGCTCATCTTCTAAAATAGCGCTGATTATAACAGCGGAGTTATGTGTCCTCAACTTTAAAAACATAACCAGAGTTGTTAGTGCACTAAAAACAGCGTAACTCTTGGAAAAAGGAGCTGCTGGAAGCCAGAACTCAGATAAAAACAGAGCAGGTGGATCTCTGCTTCCCCCGTATGCCTCCCCACACAGCTCAGCTCTGAAGGGGGCTGGACATGGCGCAGTACTGCGCTGAAACCACGCCCACGTGCGACACGCCCCCAGCGTTCTAGAGCAAGGCAAAATCATGTATTTTCATGATTTTTGACACTTAATTTTATAAGGAAAACAATGTTTTTAATCAGTCAGATTTATATGGGTGATTAATAACACATATTTATGCCATGTGACAAACTAAAAACACAAATTTAATTTCACTTTACACGGTCTTTAACAATTATTACCGGTAGATATGTTTTACCTTCAGACTGATCATCCAAAACATCGGTGCTGAACTCTGCAGTGACAGCCTCAACAACACACTGATCATTAGGTTCTTCTGACCTGATAATAATAAAATAAAAACAACAATGTTAAGAGGCTGTAATCGGAGGGAACTGCAGTAAGAACGCCTCTTTTATTACAAAAAGCTCAGTTTCCTTAGAGACGGCTGCAAGCTTTCCCGATCAACACCAGGTTTGAATAAAAGCAGCCACAGGTGATGAATTAATACAAGTTTCCTTGGTGATATGGAAATGAACTGGTCTTGCACGGAGAAGGACACCGTGCTAAATTTGAAACTACAGCCAACAACTTGTAGATTAAAAACAAAAAAAAAAACACGTAGTTGAGAAAATGTGTGTCTCTTTAACAGCGTCGACTCAGACGACACAACAAAACGCAGGTGTAGGAAAACGGATTTTATATTTGCCCAACATGTTTCAAATAAACAGGAAATTGTATTTTCTTTGTTGCTGAAAGAAAAACAAGAAATAATCTTGCATTCCACGTTTTACTCAACAACATATTCAATGTGTATTTCTTGGCAATAAAAACATTGGGACATAAATTAAAGTAGCACAAATAAAAGCATTGATGTAGAACGGTTTGCCCACCCTTCTATTCTCTGCCGCTTTGCTGCAGGTTCTTCAAGCTGCTCCTCTGAGAGCTCTTCTCCTTCCAATCCTCCTACCACAGTGTCTGTGGGAAGCAAATGAAACAAAAAGATACAGGAAACCCTCGAGGTACGACACCTGCGACCTACGGCAACTCAGACTTACGATTTTATCATATTTAATAAAAATATGATAAAAAAAAAAAAAAAAATTTTTTTGTGTGTTTAAAAGTTATTAATTTCATGTGTATAGCACTTTGTTGCAGCTGTGGTTGTTTTAAATGGCTTTATAAATAAAGTATAATTATTAATTTTACGTTTTTATTAGAATTTTTTCGTATTTACGCAACTTCCGGTCGTTTCCGGTCGCCATTTTACAACAGTACTGCGGTCAATGGAGCTCCAGAGGCTACTGTCAGCTGGCTCCGTGTGCCCGATCAGGGTTGCCTCATACGGATAAATTAGCTGGAAACACTCGGTCAACTCTGTGGACGTCTCAGGTCCGGAGGAGCAGCCGCGGATCGCCCCGCGATCGGCGGCCACAACGCCGCCCGACATGCTAACGACAGCAGCTAACAGAGCAGCTAACACAGGCGAAGACACCGAGCCGACATGCCGCGGAGGGGCCATCTGCGGCCGGGAGCTCGCCGCAAATGTCCGCCTGGCAGTCGGGGGACACCGGCTCAAAGTAAGACATTATATTTTTTATTTATTGTACAGTACAGTATTCATTTACTGTGCAGTTCTGTGCGTGTTTATGGCCTTAGTATGTCTGCTTGTTCAGTCTCATGCCATTAAATATGTGTGCGGCGCTCCGTTAGCGGTATAGCCGCGACCTATGTCAGAAACGCGGACCTACGACAGGCAGGTGTTTTTGGTCCGCAAGGTACAACAACATCGACCTAAGTCACACCCGTAGGCCTCAATCCCTGACGTACCTCGAGGGCCACCTTGTATGTCCTTTTTATACCTAAATCAACGTATACCAGCGTTCCCATCTGTCAGCACGTTTCAGTGCTAGTTTAGTTCTCAGACTACCTGTAAGAGTCTCATCAGCATCTTCACTGCTGCTTTGGGCAGCTGCTGGTTGGTCGTGTGTGGTTCCTGCAGCCATCTGCTCGCTGTCCCTCTTCCTGTCTGTCTGACGAGCTGCAGCGTCCTGCACACAGAGGCAGGCAGCAAAACTACAAATTAAACTTTTATAAAGAAACTTTATAGAAGCGATTGATATGAAGTTGGCGTGGACACCAAAAAAATAAATATCAACTTAGGCACAAAGCAAACCTTTCTTAGACAGAGCATGAACAGTTTGAGCTTCTTTTAAAATTGGTTTTAGTACATATACAGTACATGGCTGAAATTCAACTGTACTTCACTTGCTTTTTTTTAGTAAAAAAAATAATAATAAAAATTGATCTTCAAACGTCTTCAGATTTTGGCACACATCTTTAAAAACATGGTCAGTTTCTGGCAATACATTTTTAATCAAATGTTACAGTTTAGTACATCAGTCAAATTGAAAATCTTTAGAAACATTAATAATATTTGAATGACCCAGATGTTAATACCGTGGTAGAGATGGAGGTGGCAGTAGAAGTAGAGGCTGTGGAAGTGGTGGTGTTGTTGTAGAAGCGAGGATGATGGTGGAAAGGCCGACCACCACGGAAACCCATCATGGGGGATTTCATTGACATTCCCATGGGAATTGGCCCGAGCAGAGAGGACCTGGTCCCAGTGGCAAAGAACTGTCGGAACTGCTGCCCACCCATCCCAAAGCCCCTCATGCTGCCTGGATGAAAGCAAACAAATTATTGAGCACAATTAGAGATATGTTTTTCAAACAAGAAAAAGAAGCAGCATCACAGTTTCAATTTAGCATTTGCCACTTTCCAGATGTGGCTTTCTTTTGGAGTACAATCCAAACCATACCTTGCATCTGCTGCATCAGTAGAGCACCCTGCAGCATCGGATTGGGAGCAATGATGGTTGTCTGGGACGCCTGGCATAGGTTGACCATCCGAGGGTGAGGAGCTGACTGAGGAGGAACAGGCATGGCTCTGGACAACGGATACACAAAAAAACAAATACAGTATGTAGCGTAATTACAGAGACATTGCAGTAACGTAGTCTTCTTTCTTGCCAACTTAAGCTAGTTTACTTTGGAAAAACAATATGTTGCAATGAGCTAAAAGTAAAAAAAAAGCAAGAAAATTACCGTAAGCGGAAAACAAACAAACAAAAAAACCTGAAACATGCAATTTAAATTCAAATGCAAGAGCTCATTTAATAATTTCACAGCTGCCACAATTATTTACATAATCCCTTTGCTTCCGCAAGCTCAGTGTGTCTAGCTACTTTAACTTATAGTTCAGCTCTTATATGGATCAATAAAGCTTTTCTTCAGTTGGCGTTACAAATAAGCACAATAGCTCAAGTCAGGAAATATCAGTGCTGTATATAAATAAAATATAAATATAATGGAAAACAGAATACTGTAGAGACCTATAGTATGTAAATGTGTAATAAGAAGGGTAAGATTTTCAACAAGATGAGAAAAAAAGTAAACATCTCTATTTGTTAAATAGAAATAGAGACAAATATGTTAGAGCCTTGATTAGAAAAGAATGGGTCAGATGTAAAGATGTTTTACTACAGAAGAATAAACAGAGATAAGACTTGTATTGGTTGTCAAAACTGGGGATTTTCTGCTCTGAAGCCATCAATATACCTAAGATGTTAAGAGAGAGGGTGGAAAATTCTTATTAAATATACTTAAGCTAAAGCAAAGAAACTCCAATATTTCCCTTTACAAATACAGTACTGTACGTAGAGGTTTAGCAGGTGTTGCGGCTCAGCCACAGCAGGCCTCTGCTCAATCCCCGGTGTCGCGTTAGCAGGCTTACCGCTGCGTCTGGTGGTGATGGGGGACATGGTGCGCTGGAGGCGGCTGCGGTGGAGGAGGAGGAGGCTGCTGCTGGAAAAGTTGCTGAAGCTGCCGGAGGTGCTGCTGAAACTGATGTTGCTGCTGCTGCTGATGATGGATGTGCGGGTTAAACATCACGGGATGTTTTATCCTCCGATAGTTTACACTGAACTGTCCCGGGGGGGGGTTTGGTGCCGACGGCTGACAGCACGAGAGTCCTAAACCGGAGGATGAAATAAACAAATAAATAAAAAACAACAACTCCGCTTTTAATCCTTCGGTAAATTTTAACAACACATAATAAGACTGCGCACTCCTGAGACAAGTCGCTCTCGTATTTCATGACAGCTAGTCAATGTTTGTTAGCTAGCATGCTACGTACGAGCAATCATTTACGGCTTCCCTGCAAACTTTCTACAGAAAACATAATGCTAGCTGGCTAAACGAACACACACTAGATTATTAACCCCCAAAACCATAGTAGTATGCCTAAATCACAGCTAATAAAGAACTACAACACCTGCTAAACGCTAACGTTACGTTAGCCACCACTCCGTCAGAACACAACAGCTTAGCATTAGCATCGAGCTATTTTTCAGATGAGACGAGATCAAGATGAGTTTCTACAGTTTATCTGGGCTCCTTTACCTTTGACAAATTGCTTCTCGAATGGAAAATTAGCGAGGCTTGATAATTATCCGACAAAAATCAACGGGCCATTGTGCAGAGTCAACTACTTGCTATGAGGGCTGAACGATCCCGACCCGAACCAGTCAGGCCAGGTCCTGGAAGAAAATTATTGAATATCATCGCCCCCTAGTGGTTGTCCACAGAACTGATTTTACAGTTTTATTTAGGAAACGGTGCTTCAAAATGTTTGAAACGACGGTCCAAATTCATCTAGTTCTTTTCAACTTAATATTTTTTTTTATTACTTTTGCTTAACGTTACATATTTTATTATAAATGAAACATTACAGAAACTGAAAACTGAGCAGGTTACAAAATAAATGAATGTGTAATGAAATTGTCTTTGCAAAGAGTCTGACTTGTATTTATGTTTTTGTATGATACAGTATATCTTTATTTGTTGTTTTCATTTTCTAGTCTCTATTTCATCTTCAAAATTGTACATAGTTTGATTACATTTGTTGAATTATCACTCGGCCTGGCAACAATCTAGTTTTAGTTACACGAGTGCTGGTTTGAAATCTTGATTTTTAATTGGTCTGGACTGATGCCATCAAGATATCAAAAAGGAGAATCCCAATGCTTCACAATGACACCAAACATTATAGCATATATCATTACATTATACAAACATTATATGTATAGTGTAATGTAATGATCCTTGTGTACTGATTATTTTTATACTTTATATTTTTGCTATTTTTGGGTGTAACCAGGACCTTGGGTACACAATTTCATTCCACCTCATGTACCACATGCAATGCAAATGAAAATAAAGAACCTTGAACCTTATACAAAGGGATTTCCCAATGCTATATCTTTCACAAACCATGCAGGAGCTGAAAGAGCCAGTTCAGAGCCAGTTCTTCGTCATACTGAATGAAGAGCTGTTTGAGATATGAAAGAGCTGCCTCTTTTTTAAAAAGCTCATCCAAATTTACCAGTTCCCAGAAAATATCTGTAAGTCCCATTGCTTCGTTCCTTGATATTCATGATGACATTTGTATAATGTCACTTGGTTCTGTAACAACCCTCTGAGGCCTTCATAGAAAAGTTGTATTTAGATCAAAATACTGTACACACAGATGAAGTCTTCTAATGTGGTGACTTCTGAAGGCAAGCAGAAGTCCAACAGTTTTTAGGCTCTGCTCCAGTGTTTCTGTGACTGTCAACAGAAACTGTTGAGTAGAAGAAATTCGAGCAACATAAAACTATCATACAGACTTGATTTCATCCCAAACCACCAACTACAGATACAGTATAAGGTTTGTATTTTATTGTTGTTGTTATTTACTACTATTGATCACACCATTCTCCTTGAAAAACTGAACAAATATGGTATTAGAGGACCAGCATTACAGTGGGTATCTAGCTACTTGAAAGATAGGAAACAATTTGTACAAATAAATGATGTAAGATCTGACCTCTGTAATATCACATGTGGAGTTCCCCAAGGCTCTGTACTTGGACCAAAGCTATTTATTTTATATGTGAATGACTTGGTAAATGTGTCAGGACTCCTTAAATGTGTACTTTTTGCTGATGATACCACATTTTTCTGTTTAGGTGAAGATATAGAACAAATGTTGGAATTGATAAAGACAGAATTTGTCAAGATACAAACTTGGTTTAAAATAAATAAATTATCATTAAATCTAGAAAAAACTAATTACATGATATTCAGTAATAAAAAGAAAACTGTTGATGTTCCACTCAAAATTGAGGATGTTGAGATTTGTAGAGTGAGTGAGGTGAAGTTTTTGGGTGTTATCATTGATGACAAACTGACATGGAAACAACACATAAATTCTGTAAGAATAAAAATAGCTAAATCGATTGCAGTACTGTACAAAGTCAGAGACCTATTGAATGATAAAGCTCTGTATTTGTTGTATAACACAATCATTGTTCCACACTTAATCTATTGTATTGATGTTTGGGGGAATGTGTGTAAAACAATCACAAAGCCTATTTTTGTATTACAGAAAAGAGCTGTAAGAATTATCACTAGAAAACATTACCGTCATCCATCAAGTACATTATTTTATCAACTGAAGTTATTGAAGTTCCATGATTTGGTAGACTATAATATTTTATCAGTTATGTATAGGGCTCAAAATAATGCATTACCTTTAAATATCCAAATGCATTTTGTTAAAAGACAAAGTTGTTATAATCTTAAGGGGACAGAGATGTTTGTAAAACCACAATTCAGAACTAGTTTGAAGGGACGTTCTACCTCAATCCAGGGAATTAGATTATGGAATGGCTTGGAGAATGTAGTTAAAAATGCCAAGTCAATGTTTACATTTAAGAAAATGATCAAAACGAATGTGTTAAAAAATGAAATAGCGTAATGTGTATTGTATTAGTTAGAAAATTAGAAAGAGTTAGTCATTTTGTACTGTTGGTTGAAGATTATTATTGTTTAATCTGATTGTTGGAAAAAAGGGGCAGATATAATAAGATTTATTCTTCTTTCTGCTACCTTTCATTTTTTTTATATTTTGTACATATCATTTATGGGATTGTCTTGTATTGTTTCTTTTGTAAAAAAAAATGAACAAATTTAATAAACATAAACATTTCTCCTAAGTGTCATACAATGTACTGTAGTTATAGTTTTCTGCTAGCAGACATGTTTAGCATAATAGAATGTGTAGCTTAACCTTGCTAACTGATGAAACAACAAGGAAGAGGTCTGTGCCTTTAGACATCAAGATGTTTGATTTAATCTTTTTAAAGGAAACAACTTGTAGGGGTGGCACCATCTTGTGGTCATCCTCTGTCTTTGCATCTTTTTCCTCCTCCTTGTCTTGATTGAGTTCTCCCTGTGTTCCCAGCTGTTTGTAATCAGTCCTGTCTTGCCTGTGTATATAAACCTGTCTGTGAGTTCTGTCCTTTGTCGTGTCATCGTTGGGTCTCCCCTGATGTCTCTTGTGTTGGTCCTGTATCATATGAGTGAGTTTGCTGCCTTGTCAGCCTTTTTGATTCATTATCATTAAATTTATATTTTTGTATTCCTGGCTACCTGTAAGTTCTTGTCTGCACCACTGGGTTCTGTCCTGCCTGAAAATCCTGACACAACTGAGAAGTGAAACCTCTGTCCTCACAGCTCCATCAACACCAACTGGACGACAGATCTACCAACCAGCAGTCCAGATGGAAACAGCCACAGGTGGAGAGGACGGTGGGGCAGCAGAAACTAGAAGAAGCCAAGATCTGAAATCCTATGAGGGTAATGTGAACTCTTCAAAAGACTGAAGTCAGTGATGATGAAGAAGCTAAACTATTACTGTCACATCTTTATCAACATCAAGAGGAAGACGGATGCCATCAAATGAGCAGCTCAGCTGACCAGAGAGAAGCAGCAGCCAGCGAAGAGGAGGATAAAGCAGCAGAAACTACCATGAACAACAACAACTTGTCTCTTCAGAGACACGTGAAAAGGAATTCAAGACACGAGTCTTCAAGTGGTTTGATTACTAAGAAAGGTCTGGAAGTGGAAAAAAATGTACAGTCATGCAGTAAAGGTGAGACCATACTGAATCAATTTGGATGTGATGAATGTGGCAAAAGATTTACTAGAAAAGCACATTTAAACACGCACATGAGAATCCACACAGGAGATAAACCATTTGCCTGTGAACTTTGTGGACAAAGATTTAAGGTGCAGGCCAATTTAAAAACACACATGAGAACCCACACAGGAGAGAAACCTTTTGCCTGTGAACTTTGTGGACAAAGATTTAACCGACGGTTCAGTTTAAACACACACATGAGAATCCACACAGGATGGAAACCATTTGCCTGTGAACTTTGTGGAAAAAGCTTTAGACATCAAGCCAGTTTAAACGCACACATGAGAATCTACACAGGATATAAACCATTTACCTGTGAACTTTGTGGACAAAGATTTAG
>JBBPBX010007624.1:45395-64694 GCA_038048925.1 Garcialebias charrua | reverse complement strand
ACATGCTAACAGACGTTGCTGTAATGTCAATGCTGTGAACAACAAGCTGTAGAGCTCGGAGGTACACATGCTAACATGCTAACAGACGGAAGAAGAAATGACCAGCTCTCAGTAAGAAATTAACTTTTTTCCCTTCATTATGGTTCCTAAATGTATGTGGTTTTTGGATAGGCTAAGTGCTTGGTAAAATAAAGTACTGTACATGAGGTGCCGTTTGGACGTATTTTCCTACTTACGACGAAATTTTTTCCCTTCCTTATGGTTCCTAAATGTATGTGGTTTTTGGATAAGCTAAGTGCTTGTTAAATAAAGTACTATACATGAGGTGACGTTTGGACGTATTTTCCGACTTACGACGAAAACCGTGTTACGAACGAGCGTAGGAACGGAACTCGTTTGTAAGTCGGGGACCACCTGTAGTTCCAAGCGGTGTTCACGTCGTTGGTTAATAGAAAACGTTGCCAGTCAAAGTGGG
This sequence comes from Garcialebias charrua, assembly GCA_038048925.1. NCBI lineage: Eukaryota > Metazoa > Chordata > Actinopteri > Cyprinodontiformes > Rivulidae > Garcialebias > Garcialebias charrua. The sequence goes on along the minus strand of JBBPBX010007624.1, from coordinate 64,219 downwards.
ATAGATCCCAGAAGAATGACTGTTCATAAAAACGTTTCAAATCCCTTTTTTGAATTATTCTGGTCTTAGAAGGTGGAAGTTTAATAGCTCTAAGAGCCGCTATCACACAATGATCACTCAAAATGCCAGCAAATACACCTGTACCAGGAAAGTTGTTAGGCGAATTTGTTAGAAACAGGTCTAAGATGGGAGATTTTTCAAGATAGTTTTTGTTTGGTCTAGTTGGAGAGTCAATTAGTTGGGTTAGATTGCGTGATAGGCAACATTCCTTGAATTGATCACAGAGGGGGGGTCAACTTATCCCAGTCAATGTTGAAATCTCCTGCCAAAATAATCTCTTAGAATTTTAAATTTCCTAGGAATTCTGTCCGTCAGAGAAGACAGAGCCTCTGGTGTTACGGAGGAGGGATGATAACAACCCACTACAGATAAGATCTGGCCTCCATTCACAGTGATGTTTAAAGCTAAGGCCTCAAACTGGTTTGGGGTTGTTTTTGCAGACACAATACTGGAAGTCAAAGAATCTCTGATGTAAATAGCGACTCCACCCCCCATTTTTTGACGATCACAGCGATAGATATTAAATCCATTGATTTCCAGATCATCATTCAGAACAGATTTGTTGAGCCAAGTTTCAGAGATGATGATCACATCTGCCCCAGAAGAACTGACCAGAACTTTCAAGGCATCAAGTTTTTTTTTAGAAGGCTACGAGCGTTTAAATGCAGAAAATGAAGACCCGACATGTTTTTAAAGTAATCTGGCGTACTATAATTAGTGGGGGGGTCCAGGGTTGGTCTGAATCCCTGAGAGCAATAACAACAATATTATCAGACATTTTCTTGAATTCTTTGTCACTGATATGTAATTACAGTGTAACAATTAGCCCCCATAATTGAACCATGAGAAACATTAATGAAGACGCGATCATTCAGAACCCAAAAACAGTGAAAGTTGCAGTGATGGGCAGATCCGGATGTGTTAACAAGATTCAGTGATTCCAGATAGTCTGAGATCTGAAAATAATGACAATAATATGAATGGTGCAGAAAAGACTCGGACCATAAAATGTCACAAATTAGATGGGCAAACAAATCTGACGAGGTGGCCCAACTGCAGATTGAAATGCTTCAGCCCCCCGTGAAGATGAATGGATGTAGCCATGGTAAACAGAAGCTGGGTCCAGAATCAACAGGTAGAAACCGATAATTTGCAGCAAATAGAGTGAGTTGCCAGAAAATCCTTCTGAAATTAAAGGCATGATCCTAACCTGTTTCAGGTCAACAGGGAACAAACAGCATGATCCAGAACAAAATTATTATTATCCAGGGCCGATGAAATCTGATGAAAACTCAGGCCGGACTCTTCCACGAGCACCAAAAAGCGCTGTTGCTCTGCGCTTCACTCCGCTCCTCACGTCATGTTGCTCGTCTGCTCCTCCACTCGTCTGCTCCTCCACAGCCCACAGCACGAGAGGCCAACACCAACGAAAAACAACGAGACTGACCGGGAGGATGGAGACGTCACTGACCCGTTTCTGCTCCGGTCCTACTTCAACGGCACTTTAAAGCAGCCACGCGTCACCTCCATGTGAGCCCAGCGGTTCCCACGGAGGACACTCCTTGGTTTTAAGGTAACGGGCCGCTCAGAGGCTGAGACCGGCTTTAATGTAGATGAAGTCCCCCACAGCCAACTCTGTTCGGTTCAGGTCCTGAGACACAGGTTCAGGCCAGGTACACTTCCCCCACACCACAAAGCCAATCCAACAAAAGGCAGCGGAAGGTCAGCAAAATACCTCCCTGTGATTCTTGTTGGAATCAGGTAGAACCACAGGTCCAGATGAGAAATTCAGTTGGGGTCCAGAAAGAGAGGGAAAACAAAACCCACCGAGGCTTCGTGGGACGATTCCCCAGCTCGAGGGCTCACCTGGCTGGCAGAATGTGCTCAGAATGACCGGTGAGGTGGAAGCGGCCGATCCTGGGCCGAAAGAATTTTTTTGGGCGGTCCCGTCCGGCTCTCTGAGTCACTGAACACCGAATTTGGTTGGAAGTTGGACCAACTTTAGTCCTGTTCAAAAAACGGGTCAGTTTGATGATGAAAAGACTACAGAGAAGCCAGAGGGAGCAGTGTCCATTATGCGACCCCCCTGTGCTCTCTGGCGCCCACCCGTGAGGGTCCTCCCCCCCCCAGGTTGGGAACCACTAACATATAAGGCTACTTGTCAGTGTGAAAGTTTGATCCGTGCCGTGACCTGGCTAAATCATCTGATTTACGAGCTTAGCCGTAAGGTGGAGGCAATTTATAAGAATCGCAGGCCACCAGCAGCTTCTGGGGCTCGTCAGCATAGTGGGTTCGACCTTGAGGGGGACTCATAGCATGGATCAGCAGAATGGATTCCCTAATCAGGCCATTTTGGAACCGGATCGGCCAGATGGACTCCAAGGCTCGAGGTCTCTACGTCTGATGTCTCGACGCCCAGGGTCGTCTCTACGCTTGGCGCCGCTGCGCCGCATGCGGGGGCTCCTGTTTTAGGTGGGTCCTGGAGGGTCCCACCCTCGTCTTCGACCGTCCTGAGGCCTCGTCTTCGATGGAGGCTCCTGCTCGATGGATGGCCCCCGGGACGCCCGCCTGAGGTGTCTCTGCGTTATGGCTTGCCTCATGGTCGTCCACCAGAAGGGGTCCTGCGCAACGGACTGTCTCCCGGTCGTCCACCTGAGGGGTCCATGCCCGGGGTCGACGTCTTGGCCTCGTTGTTTTGGCGCTCGTTAGTGTTCTAGTTTGTGTTTAGCTTTTGTCCCAGGCCCTGTTCCTGTCGGTTTTTGTTTTGCTGTCCTTGTGTTTTGTCCCCTGTCCTTGTGTTTTCTCGTGCCCGCCGTCCTTGCGGTTCCTTCCTCTGCCTGCCCTGTGTTTTTGGGGTGTTTTTTGGGGACGCCGGGGGGCGTCTTTGAGGGGGGGGTACTGTAAGGATTGGCTCCATCCCCTCCTTACATCCTGTGTCCCTCTGTTGGTGTGTCTGCTCAGCGTCACAGGTGTTTGTGTTCAGCATTAATTAGGTTGTGTATATTAGTCAGCAGTTATGTGTGTCTCATTGTCGGGTCATTGTCCCTGTTACCCTGGTGTGTCGTTCCCCAGCTCCTTGGTCTGTGAGTACATCTCGTCTTCCTGTTTGGGTTTAGTGTTTAGTGTTTAGTACTCAGCCACTGTAGAGCGTCCGTATAGTTTTGTAACTGCCTCGTCAGTTGTTTTGTTTTCATCTTATTAAAGTATTTTGGTTTTACTCGTGCCTCTGAAGTCTACCTGTCTGCACCACGGGACTCATCAACCACACACCGCACCACCGTGACAACGCCTTTACGGCTAGGGCGTCAACGTCGCGCCAGAGGCCCCGCCCTCTGGGTATTTAAGCGACTGACGCCCATCCATCTTTCTCTTATTTGCCCTTCACCTCGCTTAAACCTGAACTACCTCTTCGCAGGATTTCTCTGTTGCTTCATCGTTCAACCAGAGGTGAGCTTGCTCCCTACACAGAGCGCACAGAGAATTATTCCTACGTACTGCTGGACTAGCGAAAGCTAGTCCAGGACATTTTCTCTTAACCCCGAAGTATTTTCTTCTCCTCTCTCCACAAACTGCTTCGCTCGACGACGCTAACTACATCACAACCGCTACCCCTGCTAATTCGTAGCGGGCTAGCCAGCGAAAGCGACACGACGGAGGAGACGTCTAAACAAATTAAAAGAAAAAGGATTCTGGAAGGACACGCTCGCCTTATCTCGGACATGCCTCCGGAGAAAGGAAAGCGAAAGACAAGACTTCCAAGGAAAACCAGCAGGACAGCGAGCCCAACTTTGCGTGCCTGTCCTAGCGGATGTGGTTTCTCCCTCGCGACGACGGACACCCATGAGGCCTGTCCAGTCTGCCTGGGAATGCTAAACGCAAAAACAGCGCTGGATACGCCCGACTTTTGCCCACACTGCAGCCAGATGCTGGATGCGGTGCTGCGGTTCTGCGGCACCGGGTTGACCTCGTCGCCAAGGCCATGGGTGCCCCAGCAGTGCCAGTGGATGCGGACACCACTGAGCCCCTCACTCCCACGCCGGAGCTCGAGAACATGGCTCTACACGACAGCACGCGAGTCGAATGGAGCGACAGCCCTGATGTGCTAGCCCCTATGGTGGATTTAACAGTCGAATTCGACACTCGAGGCATGATGAACGAGAACGAGATCTCGATTTCAGCCTCAGGTTAATTTTCCGTGTAGGACGCAGACGTCGAACTGGAGGAAAAGGGAGAGGACCTCTCCCAGACCCCAATACCTGTGCTCCGGGAAACTGACTTTTCCATCCCTGCTCTGTTCGACCTGTGCCACAGAGCAACGGACGCGTTGCACATCCCATGGCCAGAGCCTCCGCTCGCCAACAGGTCACGAGGCTGGCAGGAAACTATTTTTACTCAAAGCAGCAGGCCGCCACGAGGCAAAGGATGCCCGTGTTCTCTGACTTCCTCACAGAACTAACTCGCACCTGGGCTCAGCCCCGAGCTCCCATGCTCTTACCACTCTCACAGTTCCTCGACGTGGACGGGATGGATGAGGTGGGAATAGCCAACGTGCCTCAAATTGAGGACACACTGGCGTCTCACCTGGCTCCCAAGTCATCCGGGACAAAACCAACTCTTCCCAGCAAAGCTTGTCGAGCCTCAGCTTCTCTTCTCGAAAAATGCTACAGAGCTCAGGGACTCGCGGCGCGTGCCATGAACGCGTCCGCGTTGATGCAGGCTTACCTAGCTGAAAAGCTGCAACAGCTCCAGGTAACGACGGACAAGCAGGCTGCCGCCGACTTGATGGATGAAGCCAGCAGGGCAACAGACTTCGTGCTCCGCATGATGGGGACAGCCGCTGTTGCTCAAGGCAGAGGCATGGCGGAAGTGGTCATCGCGATACGCCATCTGTGGATGACTTTAACGGATCTTCCCGCGGGACAAAAGGTGCCTTTTCTATACCACTAGATAGAGCCGACGGGATTATTTGGAAAAGCTTTGGAGCGAATTCAGACCAAGCTGGACCAAAAGTGCAAACAGGCCGAAGATCTACGGGTGGGCATTCCCAGGAGAAGCTTCGCCCCTCCTAGGGAGTCTGCTGGAGGCAGACCTGCGCAGCCTCGACACCGCTCGGCAACGCGTGCCCCACAGCAGAAGCGGCCGGCCTACGAGGATGAGCATCGGCAGAGACCACCGCCGGGACCACCTCATACCGAGCACGCATGGAGCAAAAACAGGTTTGTCTCATGCCAGGTAGTCAGACACAGGGCCTCCTCGGCGAACCGGGACGACAGACAAAGGTGTGCCTGATGAACCAGGTTCACGTCTTGACTTTACACGGTCACCCGCCCAAGCGGTACGGGGAATGATCCGTTCATATCCAGACTTTATTTGTAGCACAGTACAAATAGCTGGTAACTCTGTTGCATGTACAAATCATGTTTTTCCTGCTGTGAGCGACATAAAATCAAACGAATAAAGCTCAAAAACAGCCCCTCTCTGTTTTATTGACTTCAAAATAAACAACAACAAAAAACAACAACAAACAACAACAAAACACAAGTAACTTCAGCAGAACAGGTCCCTCTGGCCTGCCAGCCTGCATAAAGGGAGGGGACCGTTCCCCCCCTCCCTCACGGCTCACGGGGTGTTAGCCTAATCAATGAACCCCGACAGGTTGCCTCTGTAGCAAACAGGCACAGAGGCGTCTGCAAGCAGGCCCCCTACCCCTCATGGAGACAGGTGAGGGCGGTCACATTCTCCAGCCCCCGCTCCATTGTGAACGATGGGGCGGCCAATACACTAACCAAGCAAACACGTTACATGTCCGTGCCTCAGGGAGACGCGCCAACAGAATCTAACAACGGGGGAGCACGTCAAATGCCCACAGGCGACCACAGGCTTCACACGTTCACAAAAGCACTTGTGTTCAGGCTGCTGTGTGTTTAAACAAATCAGAGCTGAATCAGATTCCTCTTCCTGTTATTCGAAGGGAACTGGGCTCTCTATCACCATACAATTTAAAGTCTGCCAAGCACAAAGAATCATCTCTATGTTCTCGCGTTGCAGCTGTCTCTTTATTATTAATGAGTGACATGCAATGTCCAAGCAGTGATCCCGTAGCATGTGACCTTTCTCACTGTGCTAGTTCAGCTCTGCTCTTAAACAATATCCCCCCAATGGGTGAAACACAGACCCTAGCTGGTTAGTCTGGTTCCAATGCTCTGTTAAGACTAAGGACCAGTAAACTGGACCCATCCAGGAACCAAATTGGGGTCAGAAGATCTACTCGTTTACAAAACTCGCAGCTTCTCAGTTCCATGACCTGAAACAAGAAGAGAGAAAACAGACATTCTGCTCCTTTTCTGTCTAATAAAGATGACAGGTTGCATCTACCCTCGATCATTCTCGATCAGAGCAACCTGGTAGAAGATCAACAAAAAGGCCTTCTCCCATACTTGGTTGACCTCCAAGGGGTCACGGCTTCCAAGGCCCCTGGAGGGGAACTGGATGCACCAACTGCTCTTCTTCAGGGTCAAACTATGTCACCATAAAAAGTAGCCTCGCCGCCTAGGCCGAGAACTGTTAAAAATTTCAGCTTGTTTGCAAAAAAGAACAAGCTGATGGCGTCAGGCCTGCCGGAAAATGTGGTAAAAACCATACAAAATGCTCGTGCTGTGTCAACACAGTCTCTCTACGCACAGAAGTTGCGTATTTTTTAAGCTTGGTGCACGGAAAGAAATATTATTTCTTACTCATGCGACCTGGCTCAGGTCTTGATTTTCCTTCAGGATTTACTGGAAAAAGGTTGTTCTTTCTCAACGATTAAAGTTTTCCTTTCAGCTATTTCAGCCTTTCACGAAGGCTGGGGACACAGGACACCTGGCGCTCATCCAATCATAATAAGATTTATGAAGGGCATGCTTAGGACAAAACCACCCAGCAGGATCCTGACCCCTGGTTGGGATCTTAGCCTGGTCTTGGGGACTCTCTGTGATCCTCCATTTGAGCCACTGAGCGAGGTTAAGATAGACTTGTTATCTTATAAAACCGCTTTACTCTTGGCACTTTACTCGGCGGCACGCGTGGGTGACCTCCATGCATTGTCTGTACACCCAATGTGTACCAGATTCGCCCCTGACGGGTCAAAGGTCACCCTAAGGCCTAATCCCGCATATACCCCCAAGGTCTTGACTCTAAATCACAGAAGTCTGGACTTTGATCTCTCTTCTTTTCCACCTGCTCCTGTCCTCACTCAGGAACAGGAAAGGCTGAAGGCTCTCTGCCCAGTGACAGCTTTACGCACTTACATGCAGAGAAAACCGAATGGAGAAAAACAAATCAACTGTTTGTGTGCTTTGTAGCACCTGCTACCGGAAAGGCCCTATCAAAACAAAGCCTTTCACATTGGGTGACTAAGGCCATTAAAAGGGCGTACAGTAGCAAAGGTCAACAGGTGCCCTCTGGAGTGCACGCTCACTCCACTCGGGGCTTGGCCACCTCCTGGTCATTGTTCAAGGGCGTACCAGTTGCAGACATCTGTGCTGCTGCGAACTGGAGCTCATTAAAAACTTTTGCAAAGCATTACAGTTTGGATGTTACTGCGTGTGACCACTCAGGCTGTTCTTTCTAACACACAGTAGAAAGTAGCCTTGAGATGCCTGCTGGTCAAGGGCAGACGTTCACACTAGCATGCATTTTACTGAGCATTTCAAGGGCGTGAATGAATTACGTTCCCATAGCAAGTATGTTGCACCGAGTGACTGACTGATAAGGGAACTGAAAGTTATGCACCATAACTCATGTTCCCTGAAGGAAGGGAACGAGGTGCAACATATCTGGCCCTTTTCAATGCTGAAAGCTCGGTGAAGTGCAATTTTGGAGAAAGATGGATGGGCGTCAGTCGCTTAAATACCCAGAGGGCGGGGCCTCTGGCGCGACGTTGACGCCCTAGCCGTAAAGGCGTGATTATATTCCTTCAGGTAATCGCGCGGGGGCGCAATTCCCATAGCAAGTATGTTGCACCTCGTTCCTTTCCTTCAGGGAACATGAGTTATGGTGCATAACTTTCAGTTTCTTTAGATGAAATAAACATCAGATATTTCATGTAATAATAATAATAATGTCACATTTTTGTCATTTGTGTATGTTTCCATACAAGACGAAATTTGACTCTGCATTTAACCCAATCACCACCAGGTGGGGCAGTGGGCAGCTATAGAAAGCGCGCCAGGGAGCATTTGGGATGAGGTGTGCTGCTCAAACACATCACAAGTTATGTCGTGACTGGGGTTCGAACCTGGGTCCTTCGGGTCCCAAGTCGGTTCCCCTGCCATTACAATGTACTTGTGACAATGGTTGTTGTCCAGAGTGATAAAAAGAGGGCAGCTGTACAACGGTCTATCTGTGCATGCATGAGAGTGTCTGTTCGTCTGTTAGAAAAATATCTTATCTACCACTGGATGGATTTTAGTAAATTCTTGGAAAGTTATCATTTGACAAACTACTTCAACTATTTTGAGTCAATTTAATTAAATACATTTTCCTACACCTAAACAACTTTAGAAAACTGAGGACAACTCAGTACATTTTACAGACACTGAGCAGAAATTTGGTGTTGTTGAAGGCGATTGTCATCACCAATATACTGTGATGCCAACTGATCATCTCACATTCATGTCAGTCAAACTTAATTTTTATGAATTAACCAAAAGATCAAAGTCCGACATTTTTTCATCATAGAAAGATTGTCTTTGTTTAAGCCATTAGCATGAAGGACAGCAGGCTAAACCTATTCCTTGAAGGATTGCTTGCCCTTCGTTTTGAAGATGGGTCACATATTGATACTTTGAAAATAATGTGTCAAATCTTGATCATAAGTATTGGTTGAGCTAAAACACCAGGAAGCAAGCAGGTTGTTTTCAAAGATATTGTGATAAAAAAATTAAAAATTAAAAATTAAAAATTTGTGCACATGTACACATGGGTGGAATACAGACAATTACCTTTTCTGAAGTACCATTGGGAGCCCAACAAGCTGATGTCATCTTGCTAATTAGTTGGGTTATAGCAAGCCTACAGGAGGCTGTTCATTTTTAAACAGCTTAATACATTTTATTTTTTAACAAGAGTAAAAGTTTAGTGGAATTCTCCTCTCAGCTATTAAATGTAACAGACTGACAGCTCACAACAACAGTTCAGGGATGGCCACACTGCTCTCATTACAAACAAAGAAAACCCCCTCATTATGTCTGACAACTTATTAAACAGAATTTAAAGTCCAGATATTAAATGATAGAAAATATTTAGTTGTTTTAGCTCCATTACTTCTTAACGTTGCAGTTTTCCTTGCATCCTAAACAAATTAATGCTTGTTACCTGTTATGTTACCAGGTTACACTGGCATTTTTTAACATATTAATTTATTTGTCTTGAGTCAAACCTTAGTGTCATTAGGGCCATGGTCTCAATGACCCTTGTGTGTACCCCCCCCCCCCCGCTCCAATAGCTCTATTATGACATTAATGTTATCATAGCCACAAAGGTTTAAATGCCAAGGTCTGTCTAACTGATGAGGTCTCAAGACTTAGCACATACTTTTTCAACTCTTCCCCTTTGGTGCAGCAGATGGATCCATTTTGGCTTGACATTCAAGCCTGAGCTTGCACCAGCGTGTATAACAACAACAAAAAGTTCCTTCTCTGCTCACACATTTTTATTTCTTCACTTTCCCCTGCTGGCTGACAATACTGCCCATCAGCCACTTTACACTTCACCTCTATCTGGTTCTATCTGTCCGTCTTATTTCAGTTAGGTAATAGTAGAATTTGTCAGCCACCCCTTGTTATTCACAGAAGAGATTCTACTCGTTTATCCCTTCTCAGCTCATTGCATGTTGTAACTGAACCATTGTTTCAAAGCACAGGTACAGCACTTGTAAGTCCTCTCGGGTCTGAGGTCTAAATGTCCGTTTTGGTATAAATTTGAATTTACCCTTATATTTCCATCATAAAAACTATTTATCTGGCCTTGTTTGGTATTGTTGTTTTCAGGACAACCTCATCTTCATGATTTTACAGTCTTTGTTTCATTTTGACAAAATGCATGAGCACATTGGAGCAAAAAATAACATAAAAAATGAAATCCGTGTTAGTAAAACATTGATATGTTTACTATGAAATTCACAAAAATATTGAACGAACCATTTTCACAGCCTAAAATGAAAATTTCATTGGTATATTTTAAGAACTTGTGTACAAACTTATTAAAAAACGAATTAGTATACATATTTTCACATCATAAAGTGGGCAATTTCCATGCGTGTTTTTACCAGTATTTACACTGACTATGTGTCAAAACAGTATCTTCATCACAAATTCTTTTTTTTCACCCTTTCATTCTGAAAAACAGACTAAAAACGACTACAAAACTCTGCAGACACACTAAATAATCATAAAAACCAAATAAAACAGCCAGTCTTACCTATAATCAGTGCCTGATTCCCCCCCCCCTCTCCCTTTCTTCACCAAAACGTACTGCTGTTGTTTTTCTGTGTTAAGGACACAACATGGAGGAAAAACGGTTCTGATTGGTTGCTTCACAATGTGGTATGTTCAGGGAAACTCCTAAATTTGAATTTCATTTTGAATTCATTGACTTTTTGGTAATAAAAAATCAACTGATTGCTCGCACAGGGGCGCAATACTATAACAGCAATTATCTGTCACATTTCTGGTTGTATTTTGAAGTAAATACACAACAAAATCAATATAAAAACCCTACTTTATAAAGATTGGAGTCTCTGCTGTCCAACAGACTTGAATGCAACACTTCACATGCAACGTGCTTTGTTTAAAGAGGCTATACATAGTTCCCAGACACGCCCCCAGTATTGCGCAAACCGGTTTTCGCACCACATCTGAAGGCAGAGAAGGCAAAGATGGCGAACGAGCAGAGCAAATTATACGGACAAAAACACGAGCTACCACAGCTTCACCAAGGAACAATAGCAAAATGGCAGTGGTCGGAGTTAAATGAGTTTGAGAAAGAAATCATGGCAGACGAATCAGACAACTTGTCACAAAGTAGTTACTCCGATATCATTAATTATTTAATTATTACAAGGAGCGAGCGCACACCGGCTTCACAGCAGAGCTTCACAGCTTTAAATCCAAAAAAGATGTGTAAACTGTCTCAATCAGATCTAACCAGCTAAAAAAAGGTTTAACTAAAATAACACACAGCCAACAAACAGTCCAAGCTGAACACAGACCAGAACCAGCACTTTTGAGTCTTACCGTGTTGGAAGTTAGCATGTTGTTAGCATCTGGAGCGTGGCTCGCGGGAGCTCAGGTCGGACGGCGTGGATCCGTCGCGGCCGCGGGGGCACGTCCCATGGGACCGACGCGTCGCCCGCACGACTTGGCTCCCGTCCTCCTTCTCCAACTGGGACGGTCTCCCCGCCGGTCCTGGTGGACCGTGAGGAGGCCATTGTCGCGTTAGCGAGATGCTAAGCTAACAGCATGCAAGACGGTTTGCTAAATAATGAAAAAAAAAAAAGCTCTAACACACAGACAGTTGTACTCTAACATTGTTCTGACATAGTTTCACAAAATGATTTATGTAGAATATTTTGTTTACCGGCCAAAAGGACGACGTCTTCCAGAGCAGATCCGAGCCAGACTCAGAGGAGAGGGGCTGCAGTCCAGCTTCTCCGATGAGATAAATCCTTCACGTTTACTTTTTTTTTGATTAACTGAAACCTGCGCGTTGCCCAAACGTCTACCCGACTGGAACACCCACTGACACAACACGAAGTAACCATTGCAATTAATTAGAAATTAACACAAAAAAAAGTGAAAAATGAACATCCATTAGACCGCGCTGTCCCCTGTTCTGACTGACTTTCAAAATGAGGGTCCACCCGGAAGTAAGACGGATGTGACGTCACATGGGAACTATGTATTTATAGACATGCCGTCAAGCCCGCATCTCTGCGGGGTTAGAGCCCAGAGGGTTAATGGCCCTCTTTTAAATGTTGACTCGGGTTGCGCCCTTGTTTTTAGTTTTTTATTTATTTAACTGCTGCCTTTGCCACAATCAGAGATCATAACATCCTTTTATCACGACGAGCATCTAGTCTTAAAGACTTGATTTTGGGGTGGTTCAAGTCCTATTTAGCTGACAGGTCTTTTTCTGTTTCCATGGAGGAATACTGTTTTTCCTCTGCACCTATTTGTTGTGGTGTACTGAAAAGTTCAGAGTTCAGTCATCACAGACTGCAGGTGATCTCTGGTGGATTTTTCTGAAGAGGAAGACGTCAGCTGCTATCTCTCCCAGACTGGAAATAAAACACAAAGAGTTAAAAAAATAGTTAATAAGATTATAATTTTAAATTTAAAAAAGTTAATTAGATAATAATAATAAAAGAACAATCTCTTCCTGAATGGTTGTCATGAGTTGGTTGAATCTCTCGGTCATCATCATCAGGGCAGGGCTTTAATCTGCTCCAGGGCTTGTTGACAATATCAGTTTTAGCTTTTTCATAAAGTGCTACTATAATTTTTTGGCTGAATTGTTGGTGTGATGGATGTCATAGCAGGGCTCAAGAACTTTAAAGCTGGTGCATCCTCAACATTCAGGCGTATCCAGAGCTTAGAAACTCCTACAGTTTGTTAAATAGGAAAAAAAGTTCAGTGAAATAACTAAAACAACATAAAAGTGAAAAATGATGAAACAATGTATCATCACAGAATCAAATTGTGAGGATCAGAAAGTCAAGTGGGGATCAAACCACATACATTCAGTTACAAGAACTCTGCTTCAACCACTGACCCACCACAGCTACACAAAAACAATGGGATTGTTTAAATAAGGTCCCACTATGTTGGTGGTTGACTTTCATCTGTTCTTCTCACTTTTCTGTTCTGGTCCCCTCTGTCTGCTCTAAATGCATTTAAAAACATAATATCTCCCCTGTTGGTCTCAGTAGGTTTCACTGCAGCTAGTCCTGCAATTAAGCTCACATCAGGTCTAGGTAGAGGTATTAATCCACTAAAACCAGCTGAATGTGTCCATATAGGGCAGAAAACCAAACACCCCAAATTAGTGCTGGACGATAATTCAATAACGATAAATATCGCGATATACTTTTATTCAATAACGATGATATGAAGTTTAGGCATATTTTCGATATTTCGATAGGATTTTACAACGTTTCACTGACGTTTTTCTGTTTCTGTTCGGGTTGGAGCGGCTGCTTCAACAACCCGCCCGGACAGAAAAAGCTGTGACACAAAACGTGCGTGGTGACGTCGTTGTTACGCAGCGCTCACTCCAGCAGCAGGCGTTAGCGGTAGCAGGCTAAAAGCTAAGCTAGTCTCCAAAGCGCGTTAAGTTTTCGCTTCAAAACGAGTCAAACGAGTGCTCATGACCGTCAGAATGTGACTGAACAAAGTTTCACAAGCGAAGAGAAAGCAGACGACATCACTGATGAGAGGAAAGACTAATTCGTCGGTGTGGACGTAGTTCGGTTTTGTTAAACTGCAGGTCTCATCTGCAGCGAGTCTTACTCGGTTTCTTTATTTTGCAAAACGTGACAAAGTCGTTCTAACTAGCGGTGGGAACATCTATTCTAACTTGTTTAATCTGAAGAGTTTCCACTCGATAGAATATGATGAGAGTCAGAAGATGAAGAACAATAAAGTTTGAGCCAACGTTTCCCTGAAACTACGACGTAAACAAACAGCCCCAGCAGCGCTGCATGTTTTTTAAATTCAAAATAAAACAAATTCATCAGAAGAAAAAAAAAACACTGAATGAAAATGTGCAGAAAGACGAAAATAGTGTTTTAATATCTGCCCCTTGTTTAAAAAATACAAAATAACTACAAACAAACAACAACCTTCACTTCACCTGCACCACACCTTCCCAACAACTTTGATTTAATCATATTTTAAAACATATAAATAGTTTTAGAAATGTTTATGGTGATATCAAGTCAACACAATCCTGTTTCCTGATTTACAACTCAGCTCCTTCAAACTAGTCCTAAATGGAGGTTTTACAAACATTTACATTCCCTTCAGGGTTTAATAACTTTAAACAAATTTTAATTGAATATTTGGGGGGTAATTTTTTTTTCAGTTTTATACATGACTTGTAAAATACTATGTTCAACCAAATCATAAAATTTTAATAATTTAAACTGATGAAATATTTGTTGGGTGACCATAGCACTTCCTACTAATAATTCTTGTAGCTCTTTAAAAACAAAACAAAAAAAAACAGGGTTTGTAATAGTTTTACATGCTTTTCCCCAAACTTCAATACAACAGATTAAATATGGAACAATCATTACATTATTCAATATATTCAAAACTTTGTCATTCAAAAACTATTTTACTTTATACAGTAATGCAATTGATTTTGTTATTTTTATTCTTAAGTAATTTCCATGAGATTTCTATGTCAGCTTCTTATAAATAACAACACCCAAAAGTTTTATTTAATTAACTATGAATTTCAATGCTGTAAATTTTAAAGATGTTTAAAGTTAAAACTATTAATATTGACACAGTTGAGAATTTTATGGCAAGAAAGTTCATGCTCAATAATCCACGTACCAAATCCAATAATTTTCAGTCGGGTCATCTGGACAGTTTCTTTTTATAGAAATTGGATGGAGGATGGAGGGTGAAACGTTTCTATAAAAAAATAAACTGTCCAGATGACCCGACTGAGAATTATTGGGTTGAGAAGTTTATGTTTATTTGATGGTGATTTCCATCTTTTTGGAGGCTAAATACAAATACAAGGAGAACATTAATTTATTTGTATAGTTTATAGTTTTTTTTAGGCTTTTATATTGTTTATATCGATATCGAATTATATCGTTATCGACCGAAATTAAGAACTATATCGTGATAAAAATTTTGGCCATATCGTCCAGCCCTACCCCAAATGAAACTAATGGACCTGCCAGTTTGGATCACTGGACGCAGGTTCAGATCCCCTTGATGAATGTGGGTCGTTAAACAGTACTGCCCCATAAGCATAGATAAAAAAATAAATAAAAAAACTGAGGAAGAATCACTAAAAATAATTTGAAATTCCACTTAAAATTGTCAAAATGGTTGAAAAACAAAGAACAAAACAATACACGGTAAGCTCAGTAAATAAGTAATTTATATTCATTAGGGGGAACTACTTTGTGGGGCAAATTTTTTGGGGGGATGACGGAGCCCTACCTGCCACAATGGACCAGCCACCACTGTGAACAATCCCTTGATATTCATTCTTTAGAGTCTTTCTGGTCTTTTGAATCCTGCCTGAAAACTCACCTTTATTTATTTTTATTTAAACTATACTTAAGGGTTTTTAATGTCCGATCTATTAATTTGTTTATTTTTTCCCGTTTGTTCTTAATATTGGTAAGAACTTTGGTCAATGTTGTTTTTAAAATGTGCAATATGAATAAAATTAAACTTGACATTGTGGTTTGCGTTGGAAAATGTTTACAACTTGATTATTCATTTGCTACACTTCCAGTTGATCTTTTGGGCTGAAAACAGACATTACCCTCAGGCACATACTGTATGCTTTGAAAGCCAATCAGTTATGTAAAGCAAACAGACGGCTAATGATATAAATAATCTTTCTTTCTGGCACACTCTGCTGACTTTAGTTCACCAATTATTTTAGGCACTTTATTTTAAATGAATAATTAAACACAAGTTCCTTAAATCGATTTACTAGCTTTATAGCGTGCAGTCATATCTTTTGGCAAATGTGCTTCTTACAAAAATACATGTTATAAAACTCTGAACATTAAATACCTTGTGTTCCTTCCAAACTGTTAATAATTCAATTCAACAAAGTAGAATTTACAAAGCTTACATTTCACCTGACTTATAGGAAGTGGTTATCCTAAAAAGATAAATATAAAATAAACAAATCAATATTAAAGAGAGGCAGATGATTTGCTCCGATGAACATAATGATTTAAAAAAAAGCTCTTTTCAGGAATTATAGATAAGTATTTGGAGAAAAATGTCAAGCCAACTGAGCAATGCTCTGCCTCTTTCCATGGGAAGTTTGTGTGATTAAAAAAAAAACATTTTCCCACTCCACACCTGAATGACCTGCCCTCCCTTGCTGTTTTTAATCTAATGAAAGATTGGCTGTCTGGCTTTTAGTTTGCACATTAACATAACATTAGGATGCAGATTGCATCGTTCTTTCTAAAGAGTTACTACAATTTGCATTCAATGCCACAACATCAAAAGTTTCTTGTTAATTGAAGCCAAGACAATTTTCTTTCAGTTGTAGGACTCTACATGTGGTTTGCCTGTCTAATTCCCATTTGATAATATAATGTAATAGAATAATGCGGTTGTAAGGTATTTAAACACTTACTGAGTCTGGCATTATTGTAGATGCGCAGTTTATGAGCAGACTTTAATCTTGCACAAACTGCCACCAAAGTGCGAGTTCTTCCTTTTTCCGATACTAAATTGTTTTTACTGTGATTAGACAAGAATGTAATTTCACAGGAGACTTCAATTTATATTGGTCTACCAAAAAAATAGACCTTTTATTGAAACTATCACAAAAATTACATTAAACATTTGTATCGATATTAGCTCTGATTTAATAACTACGTTGACAAGAATTCAAATTAAAAACAAACAGACAGTTGGACCTTTCTGTTGGCACATTACTTGACAGATTAAATGCTTATGAAAAATAAGAAATAGGAGGAAGGAGTACTGGAGCTAAGTTAACTAAAGTTGTTTACTTTGAACCAACCAGGGTGGCAAGCTTTCCCATACGGATCTCAGCTGTACTTCCGACACGTGCAGCATACAAACAACGCCTCTTTACCTGGTGACGAGACGTCTTGCGAGGTGAGGACTGAGAAGTTTGTGGACACTAACGGACTGTGTTGTCCAGTGAGCGTCCAGATGACTTTGTGCGTGTATGACTGGGTCAGACGAGCGGGAGCACGCTTTCACCGGACAGGAACAGACTCCAATCGCACTGGTTGAACTTTCAAAATAAAACTTTAGAAAACAAATTCTTCAGAAAGGAGTGAATGGATCAAAGTAAGGCTTTACTATGATCCCAGCTGAGACGTGGGTCGTTGACACATGACCGGGCCGTCTCCAGCTTTCCAGAGGGAAGCAAGTTGTCAGTTCGTTCTCCTCGAAACTCTAACCCAAAATGCCGGAAGTGCCCTTTAAGAAGGGGGTGTGACTCAGTCACATACTTCCCGCCGATTGGTTGTCGCACCCCTAGAGAGGGTGTGACTTTGCAAGTGAGTGAGTTTGAGTGACAGATGATAGGGTAGACAATACACAGAACACAACGTCAGAGTTTGCAGGTGCATGTGAACAAGTCAGTACTTTGTTTTGAGAACAGATTCATTGTTTTTAGAAAGGACGGGAGACCGAAAGCAAGCTATGTCTAGCACTTTTCCTTCGAAACAAAAACAGTTCAAACAAATACGAAGGATTGTTCCTTCAACTTTAGACACTTATTCTGCCTAGAGCAGACAGTTCAAAGCACGCTTTAATCTGAGATGTTCTCTTAACTTTGTCATATTTAAAATACACCAGCTTTAGTAAAATCATCATTGAAATGACAAAAATACTGTTTGATCAATTCTGAATTAACACACATCAAAGAGAAAGTTCAATCTGATTAATTAGTGTCCAATAATTCATAATAATTGTTAACCAAAATAGTGTTTACTCGTCTCCTTGAAGGCTTCAAGAAGGTGTAACACTGACCCCAAAATTACACCACACGCGTTGCGGTTCCGCCCCGCTCCGGTCCGACCTCCGCAGCAAATACGCACCCTTTATAATCAATGACAGAATTTACACTGGCTCCGCACGGCGGCGGTGAGCTGCGGAGAGCGGACGGCAGTCCGTCAAAATTAGAAATTTTTCTATTTCTGCCGGACGCCGGAGCTGTGCCGGAGTCAACTTTTGAAGATTACGTCGCACCAACAGGAAAAGGAACGAGCACAACATCCGTATTTACAAAATAAAATCACCACGGGCGGACTAATCCTAGCTCTATACGGATTTATTTGTACAAAAATGCTGTCAAACTATCATTTATGACTATTCTATGACTAAACTATTATATTTATGACTATGACTACGCCTACAAACGCAATACAAGAAATAAATAAATAAAAAAGTATTTTATTCTGAAATGTAAACATCACTTCCTGTTGCTCAAACCATGTAGCTCATTTACGAGAGAAGATCAAGGCAGCAGTCTCTCTACAGTTGTTCTCCTTCTTCCACCGAATGAATTGTTTTGTTCTGACTTACTTATTTATCACTTGATTTATCGCGCGATCTCGCACGTGTCTCGGAGCGGCGCATCCAGGCGGACCTGAGCGGAGCGGAGGCAGTGGGCTTTGGACTCGCTCAGCTGCGACCTGCGGACCGGAGCGGGGCGGAGCCGCGTGTGGTGTAATTTTGGGGTGAGAGTTTCAGAGAGATGCAGAGAGGTGTACTTGAAGGTCAAGCCTAAAATATCAGAGGCTAGGTGTATCACTACAGTCCCCCTTTTTGGAAGTCATCGCCTGTCCTTGGAGATGAGTTCCAACACGAAAGGATACCACCGAATGTCTCTGACCTCTATGCAATCCAGCAAGTGGAAAAAAAATAAAAAATAAAAAAAAAGTTCAAAATTATACTCCCATAATGTTTTGGAAATTCCATACTGTTCGTAGGTAATCCCTTTGCGGTAAGCTTTCAATCCTT
>JBBPBX010007624.1:0-42398 GCA_038048925.1 Garcialebias charrua | reverse complement strand
TGTGACGCAGTTAGCGCCATCGAGCGAAGCACTCTGCGGAACAAGGAGAAGAAAAAACTTCAGGGTTAAGGAAAAATGTGCCGGACTAGCTTTCGCTAGCCCAGCAATATGCAGGAATAATTCTCTGTGCTCTCTGTGTAGGGAGCAAGCTCACCTCTGGTCGAGCGATGAAGCAGCAGAGAAGTCCCGCGAAGAGAGAGAGAGTTCAGGTTTAAGCGAGGTGAAGGGCAATAAGAGATTGATGAATGGGCGTCAGCGGCTTAAGTACCCAGAGGGCGGGGCATCTGGCGGGGAATCTGGCTGACGCCCCTGCCGTAAAGGCGTGACTGTATTCCTTCAGGTAATCGCGCAGGGGCACAATTCCCATAGCTTATGTTGCACCGAGAGACATGACTGAAAGGGAACTGTCCAGGGTGTCCCCTGCCTCTCACACAGTGACTGCTGGAGATAGGCAATCTCCCTGCAACTTGGAAAGTAGAAGGGGGTAAAGAAAATCAATGGATGGATTGATGAATAAGTCAAAGACTTCAAAGACTAATCTGAATTCTGGAGTTGATCCTTTGTGTTCTATATTCTCATAATATATATCTCCAGCTGTGCATTATGGGTGACAAGCATATTTTTCAGCCAGCGAATCTGGGATGAAGCTAATTTTTGCACAGCTTCTCTGGCCGAAAGCCCATGCAGAACGAAGGCGTGAGCTCTAAGATTAATTCTGTTTTCTCTGAGTTTCTTGTGCCATGTTTTTCAGCGTGTAATTCAGTGGAACAAAAGGATGCGTTTCCCTGCTGTGGTTTTCACTCTTGATAGCAAAAAACTGCCACTTTATACTAGTTAACTTCGACATTTGGGGTTGTTATAAAAATATGCAAATATCTCTGTTTCAATGAGTTTTTCTTAAAAATGTTATAGTTTCCTTTTTTGTTTTTGCCAACATGCATAAATTACAAAGAATGCCTATAATTTCTTTGTGCAAAAAAATTTTCCTGGCATTTTTACCTTACATTCTAACTTTGACCTGATAATAACACATTGGTGAGGAAATTGAGCTTTTTTTATTTTATTGAACCTTTACTTATACAGGCTAGTCTCACTGAGCTATGAGGACTCATTTACAAGAGGGACCTTTTGTGGACAAATACAGGTACCCCTCGAGTTACGTCAGGGATTGGGACCTACGTGTGTGACTTAGGTCGATGTTGTCGTACCTCGCGGACCAAAAACACCTGCCTGTCGTAGGTCCGCGTTTCTGACATAGGTCGCGGCTATACCGCTAACGGAGCGCCGCACACATATTTAATGGCATGAGACTGAACAAGCAGACATACTAGGCCATGAACATGCACAGAACTGTACAGTAAATGAATACAGTACTGTACAATAAATAAAAAATATAATGTCTTACTTTGAGCTGGTCAAAGCCTGCCTTCGTCTTTTAGTATTAGCTCGGGTGCGAGCTCCCCCAGCTTCCTTACGCTCCACACGCACACACGTGGTCAAAACTGTTTAAAAGAATGACTGTTAGCTTCTTAACTTCATACATTTGGAGCCAGAAAAAAAAAACTTACTGAAAGCCGTTTCTCCGCGATGTCCTCCATCCAAAACAAGCTCGGCGTTAGCTACGGTTAGCATTAGCAGCACTGGTTAGCATGTCAGTTCATTCAAAAAGGCTGTCGGCTTTGTATCTCCGCGTTAGCTCGGTGTCCCCCGACTGCCAGGCGGACATTTGCGGCGAGCTCCCGGCCGCAGATGGCCCCTCCGCGGCATGTCGGCTCGGTGTCTTCGCCTGTGTTTGCTGCTCTGTTAGCTGCTGTCGTTAGCATGTCGGGCGGCGTTGTTGGAGCCATCGCGGGGCGATCCGCGGCTGCTCAGGCATCGGCTTTGTATCTCCGCGTTAGCTCGGTGTCCCCCGACTGCCAGGCGGACATTTGCGGCGAGCTCCCGGCCGCAGATGGCCCCTCCGCGGCATGTCGGCTCGGTGTCTTCGCCTGTGTTAGCTGCTCTGTTAGCTGCTGTCGTTAGCATGTCGGGCGGCGTTGTGGCCGCGATCGCAGGGCGATCGGCGGCTGCTCCTCCGGACCTGAGACGTCCACAGAGTTGACCGAGTGTTTCCAGCTAATTTATCCGTATGAGGCAACCCTGATCGGGCACACGGAGCCAGCTGACAGTAGCCTCTGGAGCTCCATTGACCGCAGTTCTGTTGTAAAATGGCGACCGGAAACGACCGGAAGTTGCGTAAATACGATAAATTTCTAATCAAAACGTAAAATTAATAATTATACTTTATTTATAAAGCCATTTAAAACAACCACAGCTGCAACAAAGTGCTATACACATGAAATTAATAACTTTTAAACACACACAAAAAAAAATAATAATAATTTTTTTTTTTATCATATTTTTATTAAATATGATAAAATCGTAAGTCTGAGTTGCCGTAGGTCGCAGGTGTCGTACCTCGAGGGTTTCCTGTATACTGATTTGTTCAGCTTTAATTTTAATCTGCAGACCATCTTCAGACAGACTTTGTCAAGATACAAACTTGGTTTAAAATAAATAACATATCATTAAATCTAGAAAAAACTAATTACATGATATTCAGTAATAAAAAGAAAACTGTTGATGTTCCACTCAAAATTGAGGGTGTTGAGATTTGTAGAGTGAGTGAGGTGAAGTTTTTGGGTGTTATCATTGATGACAAACTGACATGGAAACAACACATAAATTCTGTAAGAATAAAAATAGCTAAATCGATTGCAGTACTGTACAAAGTCAGAGACCTATTGAATGATAAAGCTCTGTATTTGTTGTATAACACAATCATTGTTCCACACTTAATCTATTGTATTGATGTTTGGGGGAATGCGTGTAAAACAATCACAAAGCCTATTTTTGTATTACAGAAAAGAGCTGTAAGAATTATCACTAGAAAACATTACCGTCATCCATCAAGTACATTATTTTATCAACTGAAGTTATTGAAGTTCCATGATTTGGTAGACTATAATATTTTATCAGTTATGTATAGAGCTCAAAATAATGCATTACCTTTAAATATCCAAATGCATTTTGTTAAAAGACAAAGTTGTTATAATCTTAAGGGGACAGAGATGTTTGTAAAACCACAATTCAGAACTAGTTTGAAGGGACGTTCTACCTCAATCCAGGGAATTAGATTATGGAATGGCTTGGAGAATGTAGTTAAAAATGCCAAGTCAATGTTTACATTTAAGAAAATGATCAAAACGAATGTGTTAAAAAAATATATATGAAATAGCGTAATGTGTATTGTATTAGTTAGAAAATTAGAAAGAGTTAGTCATTTTGTACTGTTGGTTGAAGATTATTATTGTTTAATCTGATTGTTGGAAAAAAGGGGCAGATATAATAAGATTTATTCTTCTTTCTGCTACCTTTCATTTTTTTATATTTTGTACATTATCATTTATGGGATTGTCTTGTATTGTTTCTTTTGTAAAAAAAATGAACAAATTTAATAAACATAAACAAACATCTTCATAAATAGTGCATGAAGTTTCTTGTCTTCATAAACCCCCTCGTGTATTCTGCACCATGTCATTTCACCAGTGCATCACAGCCTTACATGACATGTGAGGTATGATGAATGCATTGACATGGTTGTGTGTGTATGTGTGTGTATGGCTTCTGATTCTGCGACTCTATCAAACCTCCTCTGACTGACGGCTTCTGTTAATGAGAGCTGGTCCAAGATGTCATTTGTTGTTGACTGCAAAATTGTGATAAGCCGTGACAAATGATAATTAATCTAACCTTCGTGGTCAGTGGCTGACCTTCTCCCAGAGGAGAATCATGTTTATTTAGGCTTTACAGGAGCAGGCCTGTTGCCAGTCTGTCACTAATAACCCAAGAGATTCTGAGGCCATCAACATGCCTCAAACAAAGACAATAGTTTAATTCAGTAGCCTTCATGAGCTTTATCTATACACTGTGCTCTCCGTTACACCCATGTAAATCTTCTGAGAGGTCCAGAGATGGATAAAAAGACAGATGGATCATTTAAAAAGAACAATACGTATTTTCATTTAATATTTGATAGATTTCCACTCGGTATCACAACACACAAGAGATGTGTTTGCAGGAATAATATGCTTGGAGATTTTTGCAGTTTAGCAGCGCAAACTAAAGCACAATGTCCATGTGCTCAGCCGGGTATTCATAATTTCTGCAAATGACTTGAAAGTAATAGATCAGATCTCTTAAAGAGGGGTTTTGTGGAAAAGGTTATGTGTCACCTGCTGCAGAGAGCTCTTTGAACATCTTCAGTTTGGAGAAACGTTTTATTCTGACAGGGTTGATGAGATAACAGCTGAGGGCTGTGTGGGGCCAACATGAGAGTGGCTTGCTGCTGTCTTAAAACAACTCTAATCTAAAAAAAACAGTGGCTCATGCAAGCTCCATATTTTAGACCTTTGACTTATCATCATTTTTTCATTACACAGCTATTTACATGGAATTACTGGGTTATTTGCCATTTGCACAACTAGGGGCAGAAGGAATGTGGTATAATTTCTGCTAAAATAAAATGTATCGAAAAAATGACAGCAATGTGATGGATTATAAAGGAGTGTAACAGATGTCGCATGAAATTTATGAGATTGGAGCTGAACTGAGGAAATGTATTGGGGGAAATGATCTAATGGCACATGGACATAGAGAGGGACAGAAGACAGAAAATAATCCAATAAGGAAAAACTGTGACAGTAAACACAAATGACAACTAAAAAATAACCAAAAACCATGATGTTGATAACTTCACATGACCTGAGCTATCTCTTTAGTAACAATAACGTACATGTGAACATTAAGGACTTTTGTTCAGCTACATTTTCAGAGTGGTTTTCAGGTGTATGCAATGTTCACATAAGATCTCCTCTCTTGTCCAACCTGCATCCACATGGGAGTTGAATCACCCGGTGAAATTGTTTGATGTGCAGGCTACAGAGTCTTCACTTCAGAGATGGTGCTTTAACAAATCTTCTGCAAGCCTTTTGTAATCTCTGTGGTATGGTATTTTGCAATAGTATGTTTTTTTTTTTTTGCAAGAAAAGCTTTAACACCGCTTTTTTCCAGTGGTAACATGATATTTCTCATAAACTTTTAGTTTATAAGGCTTTTGTTTGGTAAAATTGAATTGGAGTTTAGTTACTGTTGTTTAAATAGTGGAACATTTTGCTAAATTAATAGTAATTTTGCTATCTGTGATACATTCATTTCATGGAGCCATTTAGTTTATAAATACTACTGACTGTTCATTTTGCTCATCTTCAACATGAAAGTAATAAATAACATTTAACTGGACCTTTTTTTGTTTGTTTTCTTCTTTCCAAGTTCTGTTTTCATTAACCTATTTGTCACATAGTTACATTAAAATCTGTCGGGATTCCTTAACATCAACTGAAACCTACGTGGTCTGAAGTCAACGTGTAATCTGAAAAATGTATTACAAACTTTTATTAATTTAAGCCAAAAAGCTTCTTCTACACTGTTTTTTTCTCTAAGCAAAGTGTTAGATATAAAAGTGGTTTGACTGTATCTTCCCTG
The DNA here is from genome assembly GCA_038048925.1 of Garcialebias charrua. Taxonomy (NCBI): domain Eukaryota; kingdom Metazoa; phylum Chordata; class Actinopteri; order Cyprinodontiformes; family Rivulidae; genus Garcialebias; species Garcialebias charrua. Next base: position 36,815 of record JBBPBX010007624.1, on the reverse strand, counting down.
CAACTAATTGTGGATTTTGTTGCTCATCCATGAGACTGCCATGAGGGCAGCAGAGGCTCAGTGGTACAGATCCTGTCGTCTAATCAGAAAACTGACAGTTTGTTCCCCAGATCTTCTACGTATTGATCTGCCCTTTGGCAAGACAATGAATCCCCTGATGTAGTGTTTGGGATGTGACTGCCATAATCTAGTACGCTTTTTACCAATGGGGTTCAATTCTCTGTGCTGAAAGGATAGACACAAATTCAAAGGGAGGAGAAAGAATCCAGGAAGTTTATTTTACTTTCTGAAGACTAGGTTCATGTTCAAGATCAAGTAGGCTTATTGTCGTTTCATCACATGTGGTACATGAGGTGGAACAAAATTATGTACACAGGGTCCCAGTTGCATTCAACAATGGCAAAAATATAAAGTGTAAAAAGAATCATTAAGTAAGGATCTAAGATAAGTGCTAAATGAATGCCAAATGGTACGCTAAAAGATTTAAGATGTGCTAAGCACTAATAATATAAAACAATACGGCGTAACAATAGCAGACCGAACATGAGTCTGTGTGAGCAGATGGGTATCTGTAAAGGGGAAGCAGTAATATCAGTCACTTGGTGGTGTAGTGTCCATCCATCCGTGAATAAAGACAAATTGTCCTCAGAGACTTTGTGTCTCCTACGCCCATCCCTTTCTGCTCATCTGAGACAGTTACTGGTTCTCTGTTTTTCATCACAGGAAGTTTCTTTGCTTATCCATTCTGTGTGTGTTAAAATCTACAGCTTGGACCACCCTGACATATTCACAGATGATTATTAGTTCAGACTTTGTGTCTCCCAAACATCTTGATCAAAGAGCTTCACTTGGCCTTATCGAAACGGGTTGCCATGACAATAAAGGAAACTAACACCCAGTTGAAGTTCTGATTCAAAGAAACCCATTTGTTTGTATCAGCATGGTGCCAGAATCTAACGTGCATTTTTCTAAAAGAAAAGGTGTTTACATAATGTATCACTCTCTCTAACAAAATATATTGTACAGTATTACCTCCTGAGACTTTGAGGGAGGTTTAATTCGGTCTTCACGGACATCTTTAACATCTCACTGAGCCAGGCCATCGTCCCCACCTGTTTCAAAGCCACCACCATCATCCCTGTCCCAAAGAAGGCAACGCCCGCATGCCTCAATGACTATCGCCCAGTAGCACTCACCCCCATCCTGATGAAGTGCTTTGAACGGCTAGTCATGAAAAGCATCACATCTGTCCTCCCTGCCTCCCTGGATCCCTTCCAATTTGCATACCGACCTAATCGCTCAACCGACGATGCCATCTCCTCTGCCCTCCACACAGCTCTCACACATCTGGACACGAAGGACTCTTATGTTAGAATGCTGTTCATCGACTTCAGCTCGGCATTCAACACCATCATCCCCCAACAGCTCATCCTTAAACTGGACAGTCTGGGGCTGAACACCTCAATGTGTAACTGGCTGCTAGACTTCCTGACCGGGAGACCACAGACAGTACGGATCGGGAGTAACACATCTAGCACCATCACATTGAACACAGGGGCCCCACAAGGATGTGTGCTGAGCCCCCTTCTATTCACCCTGCTAACACACGACTGCACACCATCGTACAGCTCCAACCACTTCATCAAGTTTGCGGACGACACAACAGTGGTAGGTCTCATCAGCAACAACGATGAGACGGACTACAGGAACGAGGTGAGCCGCCTGGCCTTGTGGTGCGGACACAACAATCTCACTCTCAACGTGGAGAAGACAAAGGAGATTGTCGTGGACTTCAGGAAGAGGGATGCACAACATGCCCCTCTGACCATCAACAGCACCGCAGTGGAGAGAGTGGACAGCACCAAGTTCCTGGGAGTGCACGTCTCAAAGGACCTGTCCTGGAGCAGGAACACTGCAGCACTGGCCAAGAAGGCTCACCAGCGCCTCTACTTTCTCCGCAAGCTGAAAAGGGCTGGAGCTTCAACCCCCATCATGTGCACCTTCTACAGGGGTGCCATAGAAAGTGTCCTGACCAGCTGCATCACTGTGTGGTTTGGTGCATGTACTGCATCCTGCCGCAAGAGCCTCCAGCGCATCGTGAGAGCAGCTGAGAAGATCGTCGGCACCTCCTTGCCCTCACTGCAGGACTTACACAGCAAACGCCTCACTCGGAAAGCCCACTGCATGGCAGGTGATCCCACACACCCACTACACAGCCGCTTTAGACTGCTGCCATCAGGGAGGAGACTGAGGAGTCTCCAGGCTCGTACCAGTAGACTGAGAGACAGCTCTGTTCATCAGGCAGTCAGAATGCTAAACACTCTGCCTGCTCTGCCTCCCCTCCCATTTGAACTGCCTTAACACAAAAAACTTTCTCACACATTACCACTCAACACAAAGTTTTTAACACTGGACTCTGTGTCATCAAACGGGTTATTCACTAAACTCTCGGTCATGTGCTCATTCAGTTTGCACTACTTCTCATATTTGCACTAATGTTTGTATTACATTACTGCCTATAGTCATACTACTGTTTACATTCACTGTTTACATTTATTAATACGGTTTACATTTATTACTACTGCTTTACATTTATTACTACTGTTTACATTTACACTAATTTTATATACACTACTGCAGATACATATACAGCATTCTCTGACTAGCCTTATCTAAGGATGCCAAATGTGCCTTATGTGCCTCACTGCATATGCCACTTTGCCTATATACCAACATCAAATACCTCATACATATACTGTGTACATTAACTTATATGCTGCTGTGCCACTCTTTGCAAATGTCAATGCTAGAACCTTCAGTTTATTTTATAGATATACTTTTTATACTTTTTATACTACTATGCAAAAACTCAGGACAGTATTACACTTTTATTATTTCATTTTATGCTTATGTTCATTGGGTGTTTGGTGTTTTAGGGGTGTTTGGTGTTTCAGTGTTGGTGTAAATTTTCATACTTTTATACTATTATGAAAAAACTCAGGACAGTGTTACACTTTTACTATTTTATGCTTATGTTTATTAAATGTTTTAGTGTTTAGTGTTTAGATGGTTACTGTTGCACCGAGGGACTGAGAGAAACACAATTTCGGTCCTGTGTATGTCCTGTACATATTACAGTTCTGACAATAAAGTTGACTTTGACTTTGACTTAATTACATTAAATTATACAGTCGGGATACTTCCACTGTGAGAAGCCCTCTGATTGGTTAAAAGTTAAGGGGCCCGTCTTCTTGGTGTCAGGTAAACGGGACACCAAAGGAGTTGAGCTTTGATTACAGTGAAGAGAAGTTGGGTCGTCAAGCAGCAGCTTAAAGGAATTTTCATGAGAGAAACAATCTCATGATGAAGTTATTGGCTCTGACAGTCCAACTGAGAGATGGTGGACGTCCTGAACTTCTCAAACACCCTAAGAATGCCAGTACGACTGGTCCCTACATGGCCCTGGGGAAAACAACCCTGGCTTCTGCATGGAACTCCAGCAAAGCCATCATATCTGCTGTGGTAATGAGAAAAATGGATGCGTAAGACCAAACATCTTTCTTCTGATGAGAGACACATTGCCAACTGAGTTTCTTTAGATAATTTAGTTCATGAATCCGAGATAGACTTACCTACATTTTAATGTTAATAGCTAAGAACCTTAGTCCAAATTTAATCTAAACCCCTTTCTCAAAGTCTTCAGATTTACGTTATTCACTTTCTAAAATAACACTATTGGCTGTTCATTTATATTCCATATTTGCAGTAATTTCCATGTCATAATTAAAACTGAAAATAAATGTTACCGAATTGTGTACTTAAACCCTCGGATTCTTGGTCTTTCTTCAAGGGAAAGGAATTAAGTTTGCTAGAAGAACTTTTATACGTTTAAAGGTGAGACCGGTCCAGGTTACGTGAGCATAAATATGGAGTTTTCATAGGTCTGTTTCTCAAACTGTGAAAGCTTTGACCAAACAAAAACGTTTAACACACTTGAGTTTAGCTGTTTTCCCTCTTTCCAAACTTCATACACCAGTACTGTATACATCATTCAGTTAATATTTCAAATGTATTTTAAGTGGACAGCCACACTAATCTTTATTTTCTAAAAAGCAAACTTTTTTTAAACACATACTAGCTTTGTAACTAGATGTCAGACCTGTGATGATGCATTAAGAGCTTTGTGTTTCGTATAATTTCTTCCTGTTGGGTGTGAATCTCAGCATAGTCCGCTTGAAATATAAATTGTGCTGCTTTATTTTTCTAAGAAAGGGACAACACACATCTGTAAGGAGCACCTGCCAGTTTGCTCTTCTGACAGACCATCAGTAAAAGCAGGCTTATGGAAATGGTGACATTCATCAGAAACAGCTACAGGCAGAGGGATGACAGGCTTTTCCACTGATCCCAGCAGATGCCCACGTACAGTTTTCTAATAGTTGCGATTCTGGTGGCGTGAGAGTTTTCCAAACCAGGCACTCTTTTCGTGTACATTCTTTGTAGAAGTTTTACCATTTTCCTCTCATATTGTACAGACATACAGTAACTGCAGAGAAAAGTTCAACTTTCAACTGGCAGAGTAATAGAATGGTATGCCTCAAAGGAAAATATCATTGCAGTAACCTAACTATTACAGGTACCTCAGATGTTTTTCAATTTATAACTTGTAATAAGAAATGTTATAACTTTTCATGTGATAAAAATAAATGTTTTTCTTTTCTCAATTTCTAATTAATTTTCTTAAAAGAGCAGGGCATTACTACAAATTTCCAGCTAATGATGAAGGTTCGTACTAATCCTACAGCTTGCTGTGGGTTCAGTTTTATCTGCAGTGAGATATTAAAAAAAGTAGACACCTTATGTCATTGGATGTTGCAAAAGTACCGGTAATTTATTTAGGAACGAGTCAACATAAAGAACTCAAGCTTGTATGATTGGATAGGTCTGGAAAATTTTTTTTCTTCAGGACAGCTGACCTTCTCTCTGGTTGTGTGATCTTTTTTTAACATCTGTCAAAGTTTCAACAAATATGTTTCTTTTTTCTTTTTTCATTTTTCTCCGAGGACAGGAAATTTTAACTTGTCACAGTTGGAGCATTTACTTAACTTTTTGGTTGTGTACTGTATTGTATTTTTTCCCTATAATTTGTATGTTTTATTGTGGGTATTAAGTCAAGTAAAGTCAATTTTATTGTCATTTCCATCACATGTGGTACATGAAGTGGAATGAAGTTATGTACTGTACAGGGTCCCATTTACACCCCCAAATAGCAAAATATAAAGTGTAAAAAGAAACAGTATATGATAATCTAAGATATGCTGGTGAAGATTCTCAGTCATCCAGGACATTTATAACTTTACTCTCACAGCCTGCTCTTAGAATTGAGAAAGCTCTTTGGATGAAGGACGAAACGTCTTCTGTTACAAATAAAGTCCAGTTGTTTCTGTATTGAACGCTTTTTTTAAAGAATCTAAGATATACACTAAGATACATGCTAAACACTAATAATGTAAAACAATACTTCGTAACAACAGCAGCCCAAACATGAGTCTGTGAGAACAGATGGGTATGAATGAATACAGTAGCATGAGATAATCAGCAGCATGATATCAGCAGCATGGATAATCAGCAGCACTATAATTGCTATATTGTTATATCTTGTACTTGTTATAAATTTGTTTCTCCTTAATCTCCTCAGTAGGCATTGCTTCCAGCCATCCAATCATCATTGAATAATCACCCTCCTCAGTAGTTATGATATTTCTGTTTTTTTCTTCACTTCATTGTCTGATACTTTGGGTTGGGGTGTCGTGCGATGACACTGTATTTCTGTTTTTAAACTTCTGTCAGTATAATCACCGTGTTTTGTTGCTAGGTTCATATATGTTTTATGATTCTTGGGTTCATTTACTTGTGTTTTCATCATTTCCAGTTCCTTTGCACCACTAGTTCTATTTTGTGTAAGCTACGCCCTTTAAAGGCTGTCGCTATTTGGGTTTACTCGCGCGCAGCGCGCCAAACACTGAAAACTTCTAGTCCACTCCCACCTGCTGTGGGCCCACCCAGTCCACTATAAACAGCGTCTGGACCGGAGCTCGACTCCCGTTTTTCTTCAGCCAACACTAAGAACACAAGATGACTTCTACGATGACTTCAACCAAGAAGACCACACGTCTGTGCGCCGTGTGCCAGGCGGGATACATCCTGTCTACGGACCTGCACGCTCTCTGCGAAAGCTGCCTGGGAGCGGACCACGCTTTATCAAGCTCTGGATCCGCTTTCCTCCTTCACAGTCTGTAAAGTTTTTTCGGCTGAGGAGAAGCAGCGCCGGTTTGAGCTCTTTTCCTCCAAGGAGAACGAGATTCAACCGAGGGGGGACTGTTTGTTGGACGATTTTTTAGACTCGCTGGAAGCGCAGTTCATGAACACATCCCCCTCTGAAGCAGAGACAGCTAGCAGCAGCACTCCGTCCTGCCTTTTTGGAGGTTCTGAGCCGACACAGTCTTCCCATCCTGGAGCTGAAACAGCTAGCGGCCGCGTTCCATCCTGCCTTTTTGGAGGTTTGGACCCGGCACTGCCTTCCCGCTCCGAAGCGGAATCAGCGAGCAGCCGCGCTTCATCCTGCCTTTCAGGAGGTTTGGAGCTGACGCCGCCTTCAATGGTCGCCCCCCCCCCCCGAAAACCCAGGAGCCAACCACCACTCTGCTCCACGTTCTCCCCGAGATAATCAAGAGGTCGGCGAGAGCCTGTGACCTAGAGGTGCCCAAAAAAACCCCAACTCAAACCACGTCAACCTGTTGGCGGTAAGGTTTGCCGCCCAGCACAGTGGACACTGGGACCCGGTCTGGCCCTGCTTTCCTGGCCATGTCCATCCTACTCCGGGGTTCAGCCGACGACCCCCTGAAGCTGAGGGCTCCCGTCACCTCCTACGCAGCCATCACAAAGGTAGAAGGGCTCACGGACCAGGGCTTCCCCACCGTTCCTCCCCTAGAACCCAGCTTGTCGACTGTCTTTGGGGTGAGAGCGGCGAAACACGTCGGCCGACGTATCACCCCACCATCCCTCGATGACCCGCTTACCGCGAAGCTGACGGACAAGATCCATTAGTGCTCATCACAGGTGGGGGCAGCCACTAATATCATTGTTCTGTTAGCCCTTAGCATTGCGAAGGAGGCAAAGGAACCAAACCCGTCCTCTACAGAACCGGACAAATTCAGCACAGCAGCGGACACAATCACCAACCTGTGTGCAACGCTTGGTACATGCTCCACCCACATCTCGTCCTGGGCAACGTTGTTGCAGAGACAGATGTGGTTGAAAATGTCCCCGTTCATCCCAGAGGATGTTAAAAAGAAACTCCTGGAGGGTCCTGTGTCCCCAGAAGGCCTCTTCACCCCCCATTTCCAATCGGTCCTGAACCAGCTACAGTCCTCCTCGGACGCCTTGGAACAGGTGAGGAAACACGTGACCCTCCCCCGAGCAGACTCCCACACTGCTCGGACACCTGGCCGCTGGCACGATCAAAGCAGGCTCCACCGCCAGCAGCAAAGACGTACCACGGCCGTTGCAACCTTTTATGCGGCCCCTCCATCAGCTTCTCTCAGAGGACACACATCCCAGATGCACCAGAGACCCGGGAATTTTCAAGGCAGAGGTCGACAACAGACTTCATGAACCAGACACAGGACACAAGGAGAAGACAGTTTAAAAAAATGACGGTTTGCTAGGGGTGTGTTTGATGAAATGAGTAGGGATTTTTTTTTTTATTATTTATTCATTTCAGATTAAAAAAACACAAAAAACTATTTACAAAACCACGAAAAAATAAAACAATACATGAAATGAAAGGAAGCAGAAGAAGAAAAAAATCTTATATCTGCCCCTTCTTTAAACAAAATTAATTCAAACAATCAATTCAAACAACAATCACATGTAAAAAATAACATGATAATGTGAAAAAAAAAAACTCTCTCAAAAAGCGGAGTTTTTCATTCAGACATGTTGAATTCATCTCCCCCGTTTTTTTGTAAACACATCCCCCACAATTAACGAGAAAGTTGACCTGAGGCAACTTTTCAAAGGTGAGCAAAAAGGGAAACTGTTTTGGTGTAATGAAACACAAACAGAAGCCTGGTCTCCTGCTTTCAGCGAACCAGCCCCGCCTCCCTGTCTGTCAGAGGAGATGAGTGCTGACAGGTCAGAGGACACTGAGTGGTAAGATGTTTGACAACGGGATATTGTCCAAACGACACAGAGGTTTTTCTGTTCCCACACACTCAGCTAAAATTCCTGAAACTGCACTGAAAACGAGAGCTTTATGTAGGGGTTACACACCACTCCCTCCTCGCAATCTGACAGAAGCGAGCGCTGACAGCGAACCAACACGAAAGAGGCATTTGTTTTGTTCACCCGCTAACGCTGGTTCTTCGACACAACTGGGCACAGCCAGGGAACACTACAAGAACCGTTACGCAGAAGCTGACAAACGGCCCATTTCACGCCAGCCTCCCATGGGTCAGTATGGGCATTGTCCACTTGATGGCGGTAGAGGCTCATTTATTCTCTCTCATGAGACAAAACATTCACGCGCTCCCACTCTTGATGTGTAACGCAGCGTGGCAAAAAACTTTCACTTTAAACAAGTGGCTAAATCGTTTAATCCACAAAGGTTACACTCTGCGGTTTGCAAAATCACCACCAAAATTCAATGGAGTGTTAGAAACAAAACAAACATCTCCAGGACAAGGTGTAACCCTCCAATCAGAGCTGAAGGAGCTCTTAGAAAAATATGTGATTTCCAGAGTCCCTCAGGGAGAGGAGGAAGCTGGCTTTTATTCTTGGTACTGAAGAAATCGGGGGGGCTCGACCAATTCTGGATCTGTCAGCCTTCAACAAATTCATCATGGAACGCTCCTTTCACATGCTGACGGTGAAACGTGTTCTCAAATACGTGACGCATGGAGAGTCGTTTGTGTCAATAGATCTGAAGGATGCATATTTTCACATCCCAATAATAAACAAGCACAGGAAGTTCCTCTGTTTTTTCCTTTCAAGGGGCCTGTTATCAATACAACCGCCTCCCCTTCGGGTATGCGCTCGCTCCACGCACATTTTCAAAATGCATGGAAGCAGCCCTCCAGCCACTTCAAACGAAAGGTAGGAAGATCCTGTTTTATCTGGACGATCTGCTGTTATCTCTGTCCAGAAAAGAGGCAGAGACACAAACAGTTGTTTTAGTGAAACATCTGTCTCATCTGGGTTTCACCATAAATTGGGAGAAGAGCTCAATAATTCCGTCCTAAAGAATCACATTCCTGGGAGTGAATTTAAATTCAGTGAGCATGACAGCTGTTCTGTCAGATCAGAGAAAGGATTCTCTGACGTCACTGCTCATGCGCGTAGGCGGGAGGGTTTGCTCGGTTCGAACAAACCGCCCACTTTGCCTATGATGTCCCGCCTAGAGATTTTATGAGGGGTGGTTCGTTTAAAGTAGGGATGCACCGATACCAGTATCGGGTATCGGTCCGATACCATGTGCGTTTACTCGTACTCATACTCATAAAAGGGCTCCGATACTACAGGACCCGATACCAGTTTCATTTCATTTCATTTGACTATGTAAGAGTTCAAATGTAAAACATTTTATTTTTTTGTACAAGTTTGGACATACTTTACAGATTACCAATAGTAATGTACTTTGTTTATTTATGTTTGAAGTGTCTAATGAAAATAAACAGTTTAAGTTAATTAGAATGATTTTTAAAAATATTAATTAGTACTTGTATCGGTACTTGGTATCGGCAAGTACTTTAATGTAAGTACTTGTACTTGTACTCGGTTTTCAAAAATCTGGTATCGGTGCACCCCTAGTTTAAAGGAAAAGTTGACCTGAAAAAGTAGCACGCCTCGGTGGTTCACTGGGAACGTGTCGGGTTGCCGTTCCAAACCTTATCTCGACTTGGGTTCGATTCTCACTTGGTTGAACTTATTTTACGTTTGTCTTTTATTGGATTAAAAAAAAGAGTTAATATGCCTGTGGTTAACACAAACTCTTTTTTTAACCCAATAAAAGACAAACGTAAAATAAGTTCAACAAAGTGAGGTTCGAACCCGAGTCGAAAAAAGGTTTGGAGCGGCAACCCGACGCGTTTCCAGTGAACCACCGAGGCGTGTTGCTCTTTCAAGGTCCACTTTTGCTTTAAACGAACCGCCCCTCATAAAATCCTGGCTACGCCCATGCGGCTTCAGCTTGTCCGACCTCTCAGAACAGTAACAGCGTTAACAGTGATGAAATTATTAGGAACAATGTCAGCTGCGTGCGTGGTTGTCCCGTTAGGGTTATGATTTATGCGCCGCCTGCAAAGATGGTTCAATCAACTGAAAGTCGACCCTGTACGTCACAAACGGCGCCTGATCACTGTCCCACCATCTGTGAGAGCGGATCTGAACCACTGAGGGAATCCTTTGAACTTGTCAGAAGGCGTTCCCCATGGCAAAGTGACGTCATTAACGTCAATGTTCACAGACTGTTCTCCACCTCACTGAACAATCACCCCTGGAAGCCTTGACTGAGCTGTGTGAGAACTTCCTACATTTCTTTTTAGAAAAAGTTGTGACTACCTGGGCTCTCATTTCTCCTGCAACTCACAATCCATCCATATCACCTCAATCTTTTGCTCTATTTGACCACTTCAAACCAATCTCTCTGTCTTCTCTAGAGCAGGTCATGTGCAACCTGAAACCATCTGGTTCCCCCTTTGATGTGGTCCCCCATGGCTACTAAAGGAGGTTTTTAATACTCTGGGTCCTTCCATTATTGCTATTGTAAATAGCAGTTTATCCACAGGTGTGGTGCCAAAATCTTTAAAACATGCTGCTGTTCAACCTCTCCTGAAAAAAACCAAACCTTGACCCTTCAGTAGTATCAAACTTCAGGCCTGTCTCCAGACTCCCATTTGTATCTAAACTTCTAGAGAAAATAGTTGAGTCCCAGTTGAAGTGCTTCCTGGAGGATCACGCTATCCTTGAGTTATTCCAATCTGGCTTCAAATCTCTCCACAGCACTGAAACTGCCCTACTGAAGGTTTTTAATTACATCTTCCTATCCACAGACACTGGTGACTCTGTGCTGCTTGTCCTATTGGACCTCACATCCGCTTTCGACACCATCGACCATGAGATCCTCATTGCTAGGTTGGAGCAGTGGGTGGGCATCACAGGGTCAGCCCTCAATTGGTTCAGATCCTACCTCTCTGACAGATCCTTTTGTGTTTCCATCAACGATTTTAGTTCTGCAGTGGCGGCACTTAAATGGGGGGTTCTGCAAGGGTCCATCCTGGGTCCTCTCCTATTCTCCTTATACCTACTGCCACTTGGTGCTATTTTCCAGAAACACAACATACCTTTCCACTTCTACGCCGATGACTGTCAAATTTACTTCCCCCTAAGAAACAATGGTACATGCTCTATTCAACCTCTGCTCGACTGCCTGGGTGACATCAGGGACTGGATGGCTTTAAATTTCTTAAGTTTTAATGATAAGAAGTCTGAAGCCATATTGTTCCTTCCCAATGACACAATCTCGAACCACTGCATCAACCTTTCTGCTCTACCCCTGTCTGAAAAACAAAAAGTCACAAATCTGGGAGTGATAATGGATCCTTCCATGAAACTCAACAGTCATGTAAATATGATCGTTAAATCCTGTTTTTTCCAGCTGAGGCGACTGTCTAAGCTGAAGCCCATATTATCAAAAAATAACCTGGAGACAGTAATACACACATTTATTACATCTAGGCTTGATTACTGCAATTCGTGCATGCGTGGGTTTCCTCCGGGTACTCCGGTTTCCTCCCACAGACCAAAAAACATGCTTGTTAGGCTGATTGGTGACTCTAAATTGACCCTAGGTGTGAGTGTGAGAGTGGATGGTTGTTTGGTGTGAGTGAGACAGGTCCCTCTTGTAAATGAGTCCCTGTGACTCAACGAGGCTAGCCTGTATAAATAAAGGTTGAATGAATGAATGAATGAATGAATTCACTCCTTTTTGGTATCAGTCAGACCACCATTGCATGACTGCAACTGGTCCAGAACGTAGCAGCTCAATTTTCAACCAGTACACGCAAAAGAAAGCACATTACACCAGTCTTGGCCTCCCTGCACTGACTACCGGTTCATCTTCAAATCCAATTCAAAATTTTCATGTATGTCAACAAATCGCTGAACAGTCTGGCCCCCACCTATCTCTCTGATTTGATACACCCATATGTCCCACCACGTGTTTGAGGTTAGAGGACCAGGTACTTTTAAGAGTTCCAGGGACTTGTCTTAAACGCAGAGGTGACCGGGCTTTCTCTGTAGCAGGCCCAAGACTCGGGAATGAGTTACCTCTGCTTGTCAAACAGGCCCCCTCCCTCTCGGTTTTCAAATCTCGTTTAAAGACCCATTATTATTCTGTATAATAATATTCTACACCATATTCTGTGACTACTGTCTTAACATTGTGTGAGTTAAACCCAATGAAGACACTCTGAGCGTCACAACAGGAAACACCCAAACTTTAATAGCACACAAGAGGCAGGTCTTTATCACAGACGTCCATCTCACTCATGGTGCAGAAGGGAACACTAAAATACCGCAAAGCATTATGGGAAAGACAACACAGTCCACTCCCCTTAACCGCTACAGTATATTGTGACCATAAGGGCTGGTGTTGCATGCACTGTTGCAGGTCACAGAATATGTGTAACAACGGGTTCAATTGACCGAACCAGAAACAGCTTCCTCTGACCTTGTTTCACAAACAAAAAGCAAAAAATATGAATCTCTAAACCTATTAAAAAAAACTATAAACATAATTATCTCTAAAACTGTTACGATCCAGCGTGGTGTGGGAGGAATGAGTCCAGTGGTGCAGGCGGACACTCAGAGACACGAGTAGTAAAAAGTCAAAAATGCTTTAAAGGTTCAGTATGCAGTTTCTGTAGAACTGCAGCACTTAGAAATATTTTCAACAGGCAAAGCATTCTGATCCCTCCCCCTCAGAGCCATATGTGGCTCTGCCCCCTTGTGGTCTGTTGAATTTCAAATTCAAGCTCTGTTTTTATTGGCTGATTCAAATTCAAGCTCTGTTTTTATTGGCTGGTTACAAACTCTGTTTTTATTGGCTGGAAAATGGCGGGTCACCTTTTCTTTTTAGAAATGCTTATTTACCACCTGGAGAAGCAAGGGGACAATATTTTTTTTTATTTTTTTTTCAGAGATTACCTGGCTAACATCAGTCTGTCAGGAGGTAGTGACAGAGTGAAGAAATATGTTCATAAAAAAAGCTACATACTGAAGCTTTAATAACAAAAACTCAAAAGCTCAAATCTGGCTGTAATACAAAACTCAAACTTGACGAGGTGTACTCACAAAAACCAAGGAGCTGCAAAGACACGACACACCAGGGAGGAAGATGAATGACCCAACAAAGACAAGCACACAAATGCAAACTTATATACACAGCCTAATTACCTAAATCATACACACCTGAGACGGCACAAAACAGAGAGACAAGGACACATGCAAGGAAGGTGATGGGCAAGGAAGGAGACGACCACCAGAGGGAGCCACACTCTTACAGTACCTCCCCCTCAAAGACGCCCCTAGGCGTCCCCAAGGAACACCCCCAACAACCAGGGCGGGCACGAAGGAAAACACGGACAGGGGAACAGGACAAGGGACAAAAAGCCAAACACAAAAACATACTATCAAAAACCTAAACCAGAGCTAAACACAGACTAAACCCAGAAAACTAACAAGCGTCAAAAACAGCAGCAGGCATAGAAACACTGGGCACAGAGACGTCATCGGACGTAGTGACGTCATCGATGTGGGGACCCCCAGTCGACGTCGAGGCAGCGTCAGGAGGGCGAGGACCCCCCGCAGCAGGGGCGTCATAGGCGCGGGAACCCACTGCAAACGTGATGTCGAGGCACCAGCGGCACGAGGACCCTCCGAGCAGTAGAGGCGTCGCCGACGCGGGGACCCTCCGAAGGAAGCAGAGGCGTCACCGGCGCGGAGACCCCCTGAGGGGTGTGGAGGCGTCAACGGCGCAGGAACCCCCGCAGACGCGACGTCGAGGCACCAGCGGCGCAAGGACCCTCCGAGCAGTAGAGGCGTCACCGACGCGGGACCCTCCGAAGGAAGTAGAGGCGTCACCGGCGCGGAGACCCCCTGAGGAGTAGGGGCGTCAACGACGCAGGAACCCCCCAGCAAACGTCGAATTGCCAGCGGCACGCTCCAGGACCAGGCGGCGAGGACCAGACGGCGAGGGAAAAAACAGAACGGGCAGGTGAGAAAAATAAAGTCTGAACTGGGTGTGATCCATGTACTGATAAGAACAGAGACTGCAGGAGGTGGAAAAACTAAACGGAGACTGCAGCAGGCATGAGAGCGGCCGCAGGAACTGCAGCTGCAGGGACCACATCTATGACGGCTGCTCCCTTCGAGCGGAAACCGTCATCTTCTGTCTCTGGAAAGTTCCGCCTGTTGGACTCACTGTTTTGGTCGGGTCATCATGTTACGATCCAGCGTGGTGTGGGAGGAATGAGTCCAGTGGTGCAGGTGGACACTCTGAGACACGAGTAGTAAAAAGTCAAAAATGCTTTAATAACAAAAACTCAAAAGCTCAAATCTGGCTGTAATACAAAACTCAAACTTGACGAGGTGTACTCACAAAAACCAAGGAGCTGCAAAGACACGACACACCAGGGAGGAAGATGAATGGCCCGACAAAGACAAGCACACAAATGCAAACTTATATACACAGCCTAATTACCTAAATCATACACACCTGAGACGGCACAAAACAGAGAGATAAGGACACATGCAAGGAAGGTGATGGGCAAGGAAGGAGACGACCACCAGAGGGAGCCACACTCTTACAAAAACTAAACCTAATGCGCAGGGATGGTTGACTGCCCCACTGTTTAAGTTTAATTTTTGATTGTGGCACTATGAGTTGTAATTCTTGTTGGCTTTGATCAACGAATACAGATTTAAACTATACATTGAATGTATAAATGTACTGATGTTATTTGAATCTGTTTTAATTCCCAGATCAATATTAAATTTAATTAAATTTAATTATTTCACAAACATGAAATGTTTTTTTTCTATTATCTTTTATGTTATTTTTATTATTATGAATATGTAAATGAATAAAAACTTTAGATAAATAAAAAATTAAAATTAAAAAAAGTCTCCAGACAAAAAACTTTTTTATTAAAACTCTTTTCCAATAGCTCCAAGATTTTATCAGTTAATATATACGGGGAGTGGACTGTGTTGTCGTTCACATAATGCTTTGCAATATTTTAGTGTTCCCTTCTGCACCATGAGTGAGATGGATGTCTGTGCTATAGACCTGCCTCTTGTGTGCTATTAAAGTTTGGGTGTATCCTGTTGTGATGCTCAGAGTGTCTTCATTGTGTTTAACTCACACAATGTTAAGACGGTAGTCACAGAATATGGTGAAACACATGTGATGATGATATCGGAACTGGATCGGTATCGGCCGATACCCAGAGTTAAGTATCGGGATCGGATCGGAAGTAAGAAAATGTGGATCGGTGCATCCCTAGTTACAATACGTAACCAACGTTTTCCACTGTTCAAATCAATCAGTTCATGCTCCCCTGTCCTGCCATTCACACTCTCACCTTTTCTTTATCCCATTTAGCCCAGACGATCCTCATGAGCGGCTTTGGATGATATCAGTCCATTAAATGGCCATTATTAGTTCTTATCATCTCCATATGTAGCAGTGAAACTGTCCCACCAACCTCCTAGTAGGCATAAAGGTACATTATTATCGCTATTATCGTTATTATCGCTGATAATAGGCAGCATCTCACCGGGGTAAACTAGGAAGTGTCTTTTTTTTCAGCTTATGTAACCCTTTTCCTAAACCTGACCTTACACCTGACCTAGAGGACCAACCCTAAACTTAACCCCTTACCCTTGTGTCTAAACCTAACCAAGACCGCAAACCTAACGCCAAACCCTTTACTCTTAACCTAAACACGTGAAGCTATTATGAGCTCTAACAAAGCTAAAAACAGAGCCTATTATCATTGCTACCAATGCTACCAACATACCTTTAAACCCAGTAGGAGGTACAGGAGGGGCAGTCTGACTGCTACATCTGGGGATGTTAACAACTAATAACGGACATTTAATGGCAGATAACGTTCGAAGCGGGTGTCCTCATCCTGTTGTTTTGCCTCAGCTTTCACATATCCTTCAGTTCAGTATTCATCTGTGCCTTGTTGGTCTTGTGCTACAGTCTGGTATCTGTATATTCCTAGTGCTTCTCTGTGTGTACCTCCTTGTGTTTCCAGATGATTCCGATGTATAAGTTCTTGCTCCCTTTTTAGTATTGTTGTTTCGTTTTTTCTCAATAAACTAGGTTTATATTGGAGAAATTCTCTCTCACTAATGCTGTTTAAAAGAACCTCACTCAATGGCAGGTCAATATTTTTAACCGGCATTTTACTTGCAAAGACTCATCAGGACAGGTTATATACACAAACAAACATAAATGCATATGCATGAGAACATTGTCACAGAATCAGCTTTGAACAGTGTCCTCTGCTGACATACCATTAGCAGCTCAGTGGAGTTCAGTGGGCGTTCCTTCTTGCTCAAGCTGCGGTGCAACGACATCAACCTTTATCTGCACACAGATAGGTTTATGAGCATCAGAGAGGCCCGCGATTCAGCCTCCAGTCTGAAATAGTGTTTTGGGAGACAATTGAGCAGCTTGTTCTCAGGGCAGAAGGGGGAAATGTTCTCAGCCACAATAATAAAACACTATAAAAACATTCATAACCTGTGACTAAAAATTCTCCAACCTTTTGTATTTTTGAGCTCCCAGAGTCTGTCTGCATTATGGGTCCAATCCTTCAAAATCATGATGATTTCCTAATCTTCATCCTAATCCTGCATTTGGTCTGTAGTGGTAGAAATTATGACTCAATATGAATTATGAGCTGAGCCAAATGATCTGGATCCTGAAAAAAAAATATCCCGTAATAATCTGGTAATACAATGTGAAGAGCTATTTGACAGCCAAAAGAGTCGTGGCATTTTATTGAGCTGAGCCTGATGATTTAAATCTCAGAATAAAATCTTAATTCTTCCCTCGGCTCGATGACACTAAAACAAATTGAGTGAAGTTTTAGCTGTACCTGAGAAAACAGTAGATTTTTTTTAAACGTAATTCTTTTCAATTTTCTTTGATTTTGCCTCAAAATGGGACTTTGTGATATTTTATTGTCTCTAGATTGCTATTTGAAGTGCTTTTATTTATTTAGTTCCAAAGTAATAAAAAAATCGGAACTGCACTTTGATCGAATAATAGAAAAAGACTGCAGTTTCAATACTTTCACAGTATTAGAGGTTGTAATGTGTCTATTCTCTCTCCCCCACCCCCACACACAAGCTGACTGGATGTCTCTCTAAGATCCAGCAGCGACAGAAGCGTTTTTGTACCTTTACGATAATCACTTTGACACCAGCAGTCACATGCCGAAGTGTCCCTGAACAAAACACTGAACCCCTCGTTGCCTCTGATGTGTGTCCCATTGGTGTAGAATGTGATAAAGCTCTGATTAGTCTTTGTAAAGATAAAGTAGAGTGCTGTATGAAAAGTTGCATTAAAAAAGTGCTATATAAGTGCAGTCTATTTATTAGGACTGCTGTGGTGTAGAGGTAGGGCAGCTGACTTGGGACCAGAAATTCGCAGGTTCGACTCCTCGCCATGCCCACATGTCTTGGTGTCATTACACAAGACACCTAACCCCACTGCTCCACCTGGGTGTATCTCACATGTGATGGGCTAAATGCAGAGAACTAATTTTGTCATTGTATGGGAACATATAATGATAACAACTCATAGCAAAATAAATAAATAGATAAATAAATACATTGGAGTCACTCCACTCTTCACACTGTCAGGCATTTCAGCCAATTTTCTGTGGTCCATCACAAATACAATTAGACTGGGAAGAATGTTTCAATGTTAGTAATGCCTGCAATTTCAGGGTCCAACAACTGAACAACAACAAAAACACCATGTAATGACCTCTTGGGGTCACACACCACAGATGAAGAACCCCTGAGCTGAAGGAAAACATCAAATAATTTGCTTTGGTTAGCTGAGGCTACATTCCTGTTCAGAGCTGGGCTTTATGAGCTCTGATGGACCATCAGTGATGATCAGAGCTAATGAGACAAATGAAGCTGGCTCTTATTAGGAGCTGCACTTAGTAGATATTAAAATGCATTTATTTATATTGTACTGTTGACTGCATTGCATGTTTATGCCAGTCACGACTGCCACACTTGGGTTTCCAGACTTCATTCCAAATCCAATAATTACAGTTTCCTTGCAATTATCCTGTCAAACAAAGTTTTCAGTGTGTATTTAATGACACCTTTCCAATCTGATAATTAGTCCTTGTGTGGGAATACTGTATTATGAGAAGGAGCCTTCCAACCTTTATCTGTAATGCTGACTGAGAGGCAGCATAAGGTGCCTCGTGATAATAAAATAAAATAAAATATAAAGAGTGCACAGTCTGTAACATGAAAAATGATATATTATCTTGAATAAAATGGTTTAAAAAATCAATGAGTTGTGCGGAATAAGTCATAAATAAAATGTGTCTTCAGGGGGTGAGAGGTAAATAGTGCATAAATGGATGGAATACAAAACTAACAAGGAAGTCCTAACAAATAAGGAAACCAATGCAGTTATAGCTTTTAGTGGACATTTTTATGGTTTGAGGTTTCTTTGCAATGTTTTATTTAAAAAATAATGGTTTTGACAGTGTAGTCAGTGTTCACTTAGGTTTGATCAAAAAGCGAATGAGATAAAAGAGGCAGCTTCTCTGGGCTGTTAATGGAGCACAGAAATCAATGCTCTTTATCTGTCAGGGATGGAAAGGTTTCATTTAATCAAGCACTTTATTTCCTAGTAGCAGACAGTCTGCTGCTCACAATCAGCAAACTTAACTCATTCAAGTTTAGCTCATTCAACAGATTGATGCAGAAAATGACTGAGAGGAGATGAGCTGGAGACGATCCAGTGTTATCTGTCAGAGACAAAAAAAAACATTAAATTTCATCAAATGTCTCAGAGAACCATTGAGAAATATAATTAAGTAGCTCTACATGACTAAGCAGAATTGACACACTCGTTTTGGTTTTTCTTTTTTGTCATTTTCCACTTGAGAGTAATTACAACCATTTTTTTGAAGTAGGGAACATTTCAGTCATAATGGAGATAACTTATAATGTGACATATTGAATAGTTGACATTTATCTCTCAATACATGTATTGTGTGAGTGTAAATTTCAACCACATATTATGAACATACGTGCTATTCTGCATAAGTTACAAATGTCAGCGACAAATTCTGTATAATACAGGTAAAAGGTACAGATAAGGTAACAATAAGTGCATGTATGGATTAATCCAGTCTATCCTGTTTAGATGGGTGAGATGAGATTCATAATTGTTACAGAGACTAATTTTAAACAAGCTGTAGCTAAGCAAGTTTTATAGTTCAGGTCAAGTGAGGTCTCATGGAAAGCTTATGAACAGATATGTCACTTACTTTAGGGAAATAAATCTTATTTCTGACCAGATTAATCCCACTTAAACCAGCTAGCCTGAGCAAGGTCAAGTAGATTACTGCAGTGCCCCCCCAAAAAACCAACTGCATTGAGAGTAATACTCTTACAGCTTTATACTGCATTTACCAGACATATAATATTCTTGCCATAAAGGCTGCCTCTGCTTCTATTGAACTTGCAAACATTTTCTGTGATTTTTGTGTAAAAGCACTCTTTAAAATTCATGGCAACAAAATGTTTATTAAATAATCTTCACATGAACGGTAGTTTGATTTTTAAAATGTATGAAGGCTGTAAGTCACTTTGATTATGGCTCACTTGGACTATTCATCAATTTGCTCAGAATTAAACTTTATTTCTCATGGAGGTCTTTCAAAGACAACAAGTAAGATAATCATTGTTCATAGCTTTTCCACAAAATCTCACTTCAGGTAATTCACCTGTTTACAGTTTCAAACGTGCCTGCTCAAAGTCAGTGTTTTGTGATGCATTGTGGTCTATGTAGTTTCATACCTACATTTGGTTCATTTAAATGCACTCAGTCTAAACAATTTTTATATCAAACTTGGTTTCAGTTGATTTGTACAGTCAATCAAACACCCGGTAACATTGCATGTCGCGCTCACAACATAAAATACTAATGAAACTTATTTACAAATACATTTGTATTTAAAAGTCAATAAAAAAGCAGGTGTAAAAAACATACATCTGAAGCTATTTTGAGGGTTTAGTTCCTGATTTCATGCATGCACATTAGTAAAAAGATCAATTCCTTATTATATCATATTCTTTAACATAGTTTTTTTTCCCCCAGAAATAATAAATAAAAATTATTTTGGGGGTGAAGACCACAACATTTTGTTTTATAGTAGTTTCACAAACTGGACTGGATATTTGTTGTTTTTATTATTTTAAAACTAAACTTTAAATGATCCAGATATTTAGTTAATTGCATTGTGCGCATTTTTAATGCAGAGCTTTGTAGCTGTTTTGGAAACAAGCTTGTAGTGATTAATATGAACCTATGCTGCTGATCATTTCTTTCCGTTTTTGCCACATTTGGACACAGTTTATAAAATATAGTGTCTTCTCACAGTCTGATGACATTTCAAATTAGACAGACAACATACATAAACTTGTGAAGATGTGTAAATTATTAGACATTCTGAAAAGTTATTTGACCATTATACAACTTTTTTAAAACAACACTTGTAAAGGTTAGACATCGTAATCCCAAACATACTTTTAATTGGTTGGGAGCTGACATTTTCCATCCAAAGGGCACCTCATTCCAAATTTCTGCATAATCACAATTATCATCCTTCTGTTTGCTCAGCTTGGATCAAAAAGCACAGATTTGTTCATGTAGATGGAACGGTGCATGCAAAAATATTTAACTTGAAGTTTTTTTGCACAAAGTATGTATGTGTTGGCTACAATGCTTGTAGCTCACAGTCTACAAATAGTGCTGCGAGTTGTGTTTTGTTTAAGTTTGAACCTTTTCTATCCACCTGAGTCAGGTGGATTTTTTTTTTTTTCATTCATTCAACCTTTATTTATACAGGCTAGCCTCGTTGAGTCACAGGGACTCATTTACAAGAGGGACCTGTCTCACTCACACCAAACAACCATCCACTCTCACACTCACACCTAGGGTCAATTTAGAGTCACCAATCAGCCTAACAAGCATGTTTTTTGGTCTGTGGGAGGAAACCGGAGTACCCGGAGGAAACCCACGCATGCACGGGGAGAACATGCAAACTCCACCCAGAAAGGCCCCGGACCGGGATTTGAACCGGCAACCTTCTCGCTGAGAGGCAGCAGCTCTACCAGTTGTGCCACCGTGCTAATTTATGCAACAACATTTCAGTTTAGTGTTTTTACATGTTTGTACCCTTCACTGTTCAGGTATTTACATAATTTAGGTCCTGCTTTCTGTGGCATTCTGCACTGTAAACAGTATTTTCTGATTACCATGAAGGGATAGTTTAGATCAGGGGTGTCAAACTCATTTTGATCTGGGGGCCGCATACTACAGCTTAATCTGATCTCAAGGGGGCCAGACCAGTATACTTATTCCAAAAGTCCACTTTTTTCTTTGTATTAGTGCAAAGAATAAATAAATTATAAAAATATTTACATTAAATTAATTGTCCTTTTACACTTTTACTCAGTTTAACATTTAAGTGCATTACACATTAAAAAACTGATCAGTGATTGCACGTTTTAAAACATTTAGTCAACTGTTTTGTTAAATACCCTGATGCATGCTCAATAATCCAGGTAGAAAAATCTAAAAAAGCTAAGTCTGGTCCTCTGGACATTAAAACAAAAAACACAGTTTTGTTAAAACACTTTCCTGCATGTTAAAAATGCATCAAACCCATCAAAATTTAGAAATGAATGAATTTTAAATCCATTTTCCACATCTAGGAAGCAATTGTGAACACATAAATTGAGCTTTGAGCGTAGCTGTTTTATTAATGTTCATTAGTGAGAACAGAAGCTCTGATGGTGAGTGGTGAGAGAAAAACTGCAAATTCTGTCTTGAGTTCGCCTTTGTAGCGGTGCCGACATGCGGCTTCGTGCACTCGGCCCATCTTTTAAGACGTGTGCGTAATTATTCTTCTAAAGACCTGAAATCGTTTCTCAAACTCCCTCAGCAACCCTGAAATCTTGTTTTTGTACTGTTTCACATCAGGAGGAACACTTGCTGCGCACACGAAGACAGGGAAAAAGATCAGAGCCTCCGCTTGCTATCTGCTACGTCTCCCATACTAAAACACAGCGCCGCTGGGTCCTAGAGGCAGCCGGTTTGAGTAGGACAACATAGGAACTGACTAAAACACAGCGCCTCTATAGCGGACAACATAGGAACTGCATATTTTTAAAGACCGTGTAAAGGGAAATTAAATGTGTGTTTTTAGTTTGTCACATGGCATAAATATGTGTTATTAATCACCCATATAAATCTGACTGATTAAAAACATTGTTTACCTTATAAAATTAAGTCTCAAAAATCATGAAAAAACATGATTTTGCCTTGCCCTGGAACGCTGGGGGCGTGTCAGTGCGTGGGCGTGGTTTCAGCGCAGCTGCGCTCGTGTCCTGCTCCTGAGCTGACTGTGGAGAGGCAGACAGCAGAGCCAGTAAACCTGCTCTGTTTTTATCTGAGTTCTGTCTGTAACAGCAGCTACTTTTTCCAAGAGTTACGCTGTTTTTGTAAATAGTTTTCTTGTGTGTTTTTAATCTGGAATGAATAAAAAAAAAAAAAAGAGTTGTACCATGCGGGAATTGAACCCGTGGAGTTTGGGACGGAAGGCAAGCGCTTTATCCATTGACCTATCCAGGCACTACAGATACTCGGTATAAAACCACGCGGTATAAAAACATGTTATGATTTGTACGGGTGCCCTGACCATTGCGACATCCAGGGAAGATGCACGAACGAGGCATAATTGATTAGCTAGCTAACAATGAACAAAATATCTATGCTATTGCTATCTGATGCTATCTGCGATTCGCGAGTGAACGGCTCCACCGAGGTGAATTTATACGGCTGGAGCTGCAGGGGGTGGGGCTATACTAATGAGGACCGCGTGACGAAACGCGGTCCCGTTTAAACCACGCCTAAAAAATCCTGAAAAAGACATATCTTTATACACAGTTTCATCTATAACTCCAAAATTAATTGAGCTACAATTTTGAGACTTTTTACTCATTTACAAGATTACAATTATGACATTTATACAAGATACAAGATACAAGAGCTTTTATTAACATTGCACCAGTTCTCAAATTACAACGTGATTATGTATACACAGTCATCCAGAAGAGGGGTAGAGAATGTAAAGCTGCTGCTTATTCAAAACACATGACATGTTCTTCAGCGCGGCCTCTCTCATCCGTCTCGGGATGAAGGTCAAAGGTGTGAAAAAAAGGTAAGAAACCATGAGGGTTACAGCATTAGTATTAAAAAAAATGTATCACATTTTGTCTGCAAGACACCGCATGACACAGTAAAAACCATACCATAAGCACATAAGGACAGTTACATGTTGCATGTTGAGAGAGAGACTGAGGCAGGGAGGATCTGTCCATGATACATTCCGGATATATATTATAATGTTTATTGAAGAAAATGTTGAAATTCACTTTACACGGTCTTTAAGAAAATAGCGTTTATTCTTTTTTTTTATAATTCAGATTCATCAGCGGGCCGACTAAAAGCCCTGGCGGGCCGGATGCGGCCCGCAGGCGGCATGTTTGACACCCCTGGTTTAGATCCTTTGAAGAGGGGAAAGTGCAAAGTAACATAATAGTCTCTCAGTTATCCCGGAGGTTATGTTCCGTACACCCCCGCGATAAGTGAAAAACCGCAATGTAGAAACACTATATTTATTTGAGTATTTATATATATTTTAAGTTTTTATAAACTCTTCCCACACTCTTGCAATGTTCTAAACTCTTAAACCTACATCATTTTAACAACATACGTATGTGCACCGCACAATACTGCAACATTTTGTATGGAGACTAACCAGCCTTGGTCTGGTTCTGGTCTGGTTCTCTGCAGCCGCTGAGCACCGGATGCTTTTGGAAGGAGCCGGACCTTCGGAGAGCCAGGACAAAACCACACAATGGTCCCGATCGAGTCCAAATAATCCAGAGAGTTCCGGATGAAAAAAGTTTGGGTGAGCTTTAGAGAAGGCACCGGACCTACAAGCATTACCTCTTCACTGAAGAGGCTTCATGAGCTGGCAAGCAACACTCAGATTGACCGATGAGGCTGGAAGTAGTTCTGGTCCGGTGTTGGTCTGGCTTTGATCAGCTCGCTGCATCCACCGAGCACAAAAGTCACTATAAAAAAGGACAAACATTTTTAGTCACGTTCGAATCGGATCAACATTTTCCCTCTATATTGGCAGAAAGCAGTTGGCCAGAAGCACTGTTGGATCCTGGGTCATGTAGTTCTTTTCTACTGGTGATACGGTATAGGCTTATTGAAAGAAAACTACAAAATGGTGGTGCCTGTCCGAAGTATTTTTTTCCGTTAACGTTTTATCTTGTACCGTCCCAATCATGTGAGTAATATTAAAGTTGACAATCCTTGAAAATCGCAAGAGAGCGAGTCTGCAAAAGTCGAACCGCAAAGTAGCGAGAGACTAATGTATTTCGTGTTTCAGATCGCACTTTAACCAATATCAATTTGGAGAAAAAAAGACTGAATTTTGATCAGACTGATAAACGACGTCCAGGCAGCGCTCGGACCAACGTTCATGACTAATGTCTTTAAATAACTCCTCACTCAGTTTATGCCAATACTATGTTAAAAACCAGAGGTTTCCAGTCCTGGTCCTTGAAGGCCACTTAAACATGTTTCTCTGCTCCAACACAGCTGATTTGAATTAATGGGTGATTAACAGGATTCTGCAGAACATGAAGGTGTAATTTAACCACTGCATCAGGTGTGTCAAAGCAGAGATAACATGCATAGTGGCCCTCAAGGACAAGTACTGAACACTTGTTATAAAGTATTTGTTTCACAGAACATTGTACTACAATTTTTTTGTCAGAGGTTCCCTAGGCTGCATCAAAAATGCCACAGATTTTATGTCAGTTACTGTGTATTACAAAATTGACTGCTATGTAAACACTTAAACGAAAATGTTTGGTGGAAATGCAATGAGCTGTAACATTTTAGTCTTGGCCTCACTTGAATTCTCCATTAACTGTCAGTTCAATTAAAATGAAACTCAATTTCTCCAAAAATGAGATTTCTGAAAGAGATATCTTTAAAGAACTAACAGGTAAGATATTAGTTGTGTGCAACAAAAGGTGTGGACTATTGTTTTGATCTAAAACAGATCCAACTCAAAAGAATGCACAATTTACCTGAACCTGGTATTTTTTTTTAAACGAAAATGGGTTTATATATACAGTTACAGGAAAAAAAAGCCATCTTCTATTGGCTACATAAATGGGCTATATGTTTTATCCTTGCAAGTAAGATCAATGTACTCCGTATATTTTAATATTTACCATGGGATGAGTTTTATCCCCCACAACAAACTGGACAACAAAAATTATTTTCATAATTACATTTTTCATGCCTGTCATTTTTGTGTTGTGTATATATTTAATATAAGTGTATATATTTTTTCATATGTTCATTAAGAAATGTATTAGGTGATTATCTTCACTCCTACACCAACTTTTGACACACCTGAGTGATATTTTGTGGAACCATCCTTTAATGAAGAGTTGGCACATGTGCTCTCATTCAGCAAAATGTTTTGTAACATCTGTAGGATACAAGTATTTAAATGTCCTTGTCCAACATTATAAACCTCCCTTCATGTTCTGAACGCAGGAGTCCAGGTGGAACTACCTGTTTTCCTTCCTGGCAGTCCCGGCAGTGCTGCAGCTGTGTGTCCTGCCATTCCTCCCTGAAAGTCCTCGGTATCTGCTGATGGAGAAGAGGGACGAGGCTGGAGCAGAAAAAGGTAAGAACAAGAGAAACAGTGCTCACTCAAAACGTCTGCAAAGTGCAAACAAGCCTTCATTAGGAGCTTGGGTCTCACTGAACCTTTCATATTTTTACTCACAAACTGGTTAACTGGTCATCAGTGGCGGACTTAGACATTTTGGGGCACCAGGCAAACCTTTGTAAAGGGGCCCTCCCCCAAGTCAGCTTAAATGTACCATTAGGCCCTGCCCTGAAGGTCAAAGATTTTCATGTTCATAGTCTAATACTGGGAACTAGACAACAAAAAACAACTGTTTTTTCTCTACTTTAATAAGGTACAACTATCCTTTAAAGTCTTTTTGCAAAACATGTTTTATTATTGCAATAAAACGCTCTAAATCAAGTCTTACACCAAACTTCAACAACACTAAATAAACACAAACGAATAGAGAGGGTAGATGTGAGCAATACAGTAGACATGCATTTTCCTAAATTAGAAGATTTTCACAACTGTTATATTCTGTAACAGGGAACAGTTGTTAGATCAATGTGAAAAAGTGAGTGTGTGTAGTTGAGATGTGGTACTTTGAGATGAATTCACACACTGGCTCGATATGAACAGCAAGATGTCCAGGCATGAGTCTTTTGGCCATAGTGCTGGATCATCTGCCAAAACACGACCACCAGAGAGTGAAGGGACTTCTTGACTCACAGCAGGCTAAAAGGAAAAATAAGACGTTATTACATTTAATACATGTGAAAGCTCTCATTTATCCAATTTTAATTAAGACTGAAAGTTTTGACTTTTTTTTCACGCTTTTTACGTTTTTCCGCTCCGCGTTCGTATCTTCGCTTCATCGTTTTTCTTCTCCTCTTGTCTTCCCGCTTCATCCTGCTCAAGCATACACTGCACTTCCTGGATTTTTGTGTGATGTCATGATGGAATAGTCCATTTTAGTGGTGGGGGGGCAGAAATCAACCTTAAATCTTATTGCGTTTTTAATCTTCGTTTTCATCGTAACTATAATTATTTTATGTTAAACGTACATTAACAAGCAGGAGCAATGTTCGGGATGTAGGTGACTGGCCGGGGCGGGGGCCCTGCTGATTGGGGTCCGGCAACTGCCTCTTTTGCCTTAATGGTAGATCCGCCTCTGCTGGTCATCATTAACTTCACGCAGACTCTCTCACTGGTGCATTTTCATCTTTAAATCACTTCTTGGTCTGCTGTCTTCATACATCTCCTCCTACATGTCTCTGCATGAGTGCAGCTACAACGTGCACTCTCAGGACATTATTACCTGCAGTGTTCCCTCAGTACAGACAGAACTTGGCAAAAGGGCCTTCTCCTACTCCACTCCTGTTTTCTGGAATTTCTTGCAAAAAGATCTGAAGCTCTCAACCTTGACCTTTCTAAGTGGCTTCAAACATCTGCAAAGTTCCTGGGAAAATCCAATGCAGACATATGCTGGTGAAGATCCTCAGTCGTCCAGGACATGATAAAATCAAAAAAGGCGTTCAATACAGGATCAACTGGACTTTATTTGTTGCAGAAAACGTTTCGACTTCTGTCCAGAAGTCTTTTTCAATTCTGAATGAATGAAAGCTGTGAGAACGAGAAGTTTTATACAAGCCACGCACCAACATATGAAATTGGAAACTGAAATAACACCACAAAATACCTAACATGCCCATTCTATTTAAATTGACAAACATGTTCTTGTTTTTAGTTTTCTACATCACTTTACAACCTAGCAATTTTTTGTTGCTTTTTAAAAAAAAATTATTAATTCGGTTTTATTTTCACTTGTTATTCTCAATTTGTACGCATCCTTTATGATTGTCTATTGTTGTTTTTGTTGTCATCACTCTTTGTTAAATTCAGGTCTCTCTTATAAATGAGTCCCTGAGGCTCAATGGCATTAATCTGTATAAATAAATGTTGAATGAAAAAATAATAATAATAATAATCTGTGCTCAAGACAAAAGGTCCTTAAGCATTATAAGGTCCAGCCTGGCCTGGACCGATTCAAACTGGGTCCCGCCCTGGGTTTTGTGTGTTGGCACTGGGCAGTCTGGCCCAGTTCCAGGTCGATTTTTGGAAGCCGGAGGCCTGTGGTTCCATTTGGGCCGGGTTGGTGCTGAAGATTAGACATCAGCAAGCTGCTGGCCATTTATTGGTTCACCGGCCCAGGGGGTCACGTCACAGATGAATCATACTTCCAGTGATCACTCCCACCATTTTCTTCTTTCTGGCCAGCCTGTGATAAAAGAGAGATCTTTTTTTTTTCTTTGGAAAAAATGGAAACTCTAAAGTTGCTATGGCAAGTGCTGGTGCAGAGGTTAGATAAGGTGGGCTTATGATCAAAAGGTTGCCGGTTCAGCTACCCGCCCTGACAACATCAAAATGTGAGTGGAAAAGGTGAAACACTCACAACATGCCGCCACCCTCATTTACCCAACCCTGGGCCCTTGAGCAAGGCCCTTAACCCCCACCATCTGCTCCCAAACAGGTCTCTCTTGAAAATGAGTCCATGTGACTCGATGAGACTACGTGTATAAATAAAGGTTAAAAAAATAAATAAAGATTGTACCAGTGTCCTGGGCAAACAGCGAGGTGCAGTTATTGCTGAGCTGAGATTCACACGGCTGGTCCAGTCTCTACAACGCATAAGAGACAAAAGTATGAGCCAACAGAACCGTTACATCAAGGTACAGTATTTACTTTTCCCCTAAACTTTCTTGGCAAAAACTCTCAGAATAACATGAAAAATAAAAATGTCAATGAGAGAAATTTGTTGGGGGGGGTACATTTGTATTCATTTCTTTCACTTTCAAAGAGTGATCCTTACATGACTTCACATAAACAGAGGCAAAAACAAAACAACACAAAGTAATATCCAACCTAATTTATTTATTAGACTATTTCAATTCAAACTACAATGGGTTTTCATTTTTATTTCTTTCCTACTCCTAACCCCAAAAATGTGTCTAAAAACAGGGATGAACATACAAAAATGAGTTAAAGAAGCAACAGTATCATCCAAGCAGAAAAATAAATAAATCTGTTTTAACATTCAGTTCCTGTTGACAAACAAGGATGTCTCTGTCTTATAAGTCTGGAACAAGCTGCTGTAACAAACGTATTGCAAAAGGCCATAAATATTTATTTGTGCAATTAGTTTTGTATTTTTTATTTATTTTGTTTTAGCTGCAATATTAATGTTAGTTTGCTTTTTTCTTCAAAACCACAAACTGTGAAGTTATTATTATTATTATTATTTTAAAGTTGCACCAATGTCTGTTTTCAGTTCCAATCAGTTCTGATTCCCTGCAGGCTGAAACCTGTTGATTCACGTTGTCATTTCTCTCAAAGGTTTCTCATGAAACTCTAAAATCCTTTAGTTTTTCTAAAATCTACTTGGAAAGAAGGGTGGCACGGTGGCACAGTTTGTAAATGTAAAGCTGTTGCCTCTCAGCGAGCAGGTTGCTGGATCAAATCCTGGCTGGGGACATTTCTGAGTGGAGTTTGCATGTTCTCTCCGTGCAAGCTGCGCAACTGGAGACCTGTCCATGGTGTCCCCCACCTCTTGCACAGAGATGGCTGGACATGGGCACCAGTGACCGCTGTGACCCGAAAAAGACAAAGCGTGTAAAGATTATGAATGAATAGATAGTTGGAAAGAGATATTTTCTGTTTTTGTTCATGGTTTTAAAATATCTACAGTTAAAAATGTTAAGCAAATAAACAAAAAAACAAAAAAAAAACTTTTTATTCCAAAATGGTACTGGGTTACAAAACATCCAAGTAACAGATTTAAAAAGTGTAAAGGTCTACAGCTGTCATGCATTAATGAATTAATGGACAAACATAATTCTTTTACTTCATCAACCAAACAGCATCTACCTCAGGTTGTCTGCAGAGCAGTCAACAGTTTTCCATCGCTCTTGTTTTTGGAGTTTAAACGGTAATTTGTTAAAAATGAAACTGTCCTCCTGTAAAACTGCAACGGAACACCTTACACGGACTGGATGAGTTCCACTTACCTGTTGACTAATCCAGCACATTTGAAGTTCTTTACTCTAATCTGAGACCTTTAATTTACTGTTGCTGGGTTTCACTATTTTCAACAATTTTACACATTTATTTTCATTGACCCATCAATAAATCACAGCTGAATTGTTTACATGCCTCTTAGTTCAGTTCTGCTAAACACAATAATGAACAGAAAAAGACTAACAGACGAAAAAACATTGTCATTCCTTATGTTGCTGGAGTCTCATAGAATTTCAGAAGGATTTTCAACAAACACAACATCCCAGTACACTTCAAACCCAGCAGGACTCTCAGACAGAGGCTGGTCCACCCTAAGGACAGAACCCCCACACACAAACAGAGTGGTGTGGTGTACGCAGTCCAGTGCAGCGAGGACTGCCCAGACCGCTACATTGGAGAAACTAAGCAGCCCATCCACAAAAGAATGTCCCAACACAGGAGAGCAACCTCCTCTGGACAAAACTCAGCTGTTCACCTCCACCTCACGGACAAGGGTCACTCTTTTGATGACCAAAATGTGCAAATTTTGGACAGAGAGCACAGATGGTTTGAGAGGGGTGTGAAGGAAGCTGTTTATGTTAAGAGAGAAAAACCTTCTCTTAACAGAGGAGGAGGTCTGAGATTTCAACTTTCCAAGACTTATAACTCAGTTTTGGGGTTGATTCCCAGACGTTTTACACCGGATGGGAGCAGAGGTGTCTTGTCTGTGAATTAGACTAACAAAGTTGTTTGAGAAACCTCTGTTGTTGGTTTGTGAGGTGTTTTTTGTCAATCTACATACAGTTGTGTGTTTTCTGCCAGAGACTTCAAGGGAACCCCCTACTGTTAAGGTGTGATCTGTCAATTTACATGTATGTGTTACCTCAGCTTGCAATTTACATATGATGGTGCGTGATTTCTTTAGACTGTTATAACTCCACACGCTCACATTTTGGTTTCAGTGAATTGAAAAAGCCCCCTGGATAGGGGTCGAAACGTCTTTTGCAACAAATAAAGTCCAGTTGATCTTGTATTGAACGCCTTTTTGATCTTAGTTCAGAGGCATTTTAATCAGTGAAAACATTAACACTATTCATGCAGAGTAAAAAAAAAGGTAAACTTTGGAGTCGGAGCTGTTAAACACGAGTACAGAAGTCATCTTTCAGTCTGTAGTTTGATTTATTGTCTGATTCCCACCACCTCCATGTGTCAAAGTGTCCTTAAACGACCCCACACTGATCCCAGTATGCACACTGGTGGGAGACTGCAGACAAAACATACAGCACACACAGAGTTCAGACATCTAAAATAAGTTATGAGCGTTGATGACTGAAAACCACATAATCACCCTGTGAAGAACCTTAATGAGCTTGAAAGGTGTATGGAAAATATAATTTATTAATCAAAAAAACAACTAAATCACACTGTGAGATCTCAGAGTGCAGCTTTCTATTACATTTACAAAATAATTTAAACTCAGGCTGCAGCAATTTTTTCAACAATAGCAGGGAAAGTGTGGAGAATTGTATTAGTTGCATCAGTTAGTGGCCATAATCGTGTCCAGAGCTCATAAATGTTGACCCTCGGCCACATTAGCAAAGCTGCAGCACAGCAGACGTGTCACAGCAGGAGAGTGACGGGCGGAACTAATGATGACGGTGGTTCCTCAGTCAGGACAGGAAAACAGCACGCACAATAGCAGGAGCTAATAGAAGTATCACACCGCAAACATAAATACACTAGTTAGCACTAAAATTAATCTTACCCGGACTGCTGCATTTTAATTCAGTTTTATATTTCGGGAGATTTAATTTTCTGTTGCCTCGTTTGTTTTTCTTCATTTAGATAATGAATCAAGTCCAAAAGGATTTAATGTTTCAAAAGATTTTAGTTTTCTAATGAACAGAAACAAGTTTAACTTATTGTCATCTACCTATGCAACCCCAGTTCCGGAAAGGGCATGATGTTATGTAAAATGTACACAAAAGCTGGATTTTGGGTAAATGTTATTCATTTAAACCAGGGGTCACCAACCTTTTCGAAACTGAGAGATACTTCGTGGGCACGGAGTCATACAAAGGGCACTAGTTTGATAAACTCTTCGGAAATAACAAAGCGTAAATTGAAAAAAAAAGTATAAAAAACATGTTTTTAAGAACATATTTTTAAGATAGACATTTTAATATATATATAAATACAAAAAAAGAACAACAACTGAATAAAATGAAAATTTAAATGCAGCTTAGTAGTGAGTTGTGCTATTTTTAGAACAGGTCCGCGGGCACCTCAAATGGTCCTTGGGGGAACCCGGGTGCCCGTGTTGGTGACCCCTGATTTAAAGTGTCACAGTTCAGTATTTTTTAAAGTATATTCCTAATTTAAACAATAGGGCTAAAAATAAATCTGCCAATATGTTTCAGTAATTCAGCAAAGTTATGGTTTGAATGTTAAATTCAATTTTAATTCAAATTCATCTCACATGGACATTTTGCATGTCTCTTGCTTTTCCTCCCCTCAAACACTTCAGCTCCTCCCTTGGGGAGGCACCAGTTTAATCCATCCATCATCTTTACCCGCTTCTTCCATTTTGAGTCACGGGGGTCACCGGTGCCCATGTTCAGCAAGCACAGTGCGAGGGGTGGGGTACACCCTGGATGGGTCGCAAGTCCATCACCGGGCCACATAGAGACAAATGAGACAAACAATCATTCACTCTCTCACTCACACCTAGGGACAATTTAGAATTACCAATCAGACTAACATGCATGTTTTTGGTTTGTGGGAGGAAACCGGAGTACCCGGAGGAAACTCACGCATGCATGGAGAGAACATGCAAACTCCACCCAGAAAGGCCCCCCGGACCGGGATTTGAACCGGCAACCTTCTCGCTGAGAGGCAGCAGCTCTACCAGTTGCGCCACCCAGTTTAATCTCCATGTTTAATACAGACCACACCCTGTCATTTATATGAATTTAGTTTCCTATAATTTCTGTTAAGGAGACGCACAGTGAATGTTTCATTTTAATTTCACTCTACATGTTGTGAGCCATAACCAATCAGTTATTAGGAGGGCCCGCGTCTCAATTTAACTTTGTAGGTTAAAGGTTTCAGCTGTGTTAAATTTTGTCTTTGTCGATTAAGATTTGCATCTCATCAACTTTATCAGAGTTTAAAATCCATTTGGCATGTGAGCATGAACACCTTCAGAGTTGCAGCTCTGCTTGAAACAAACCAGGAACAGTTTAACCAGTTTAATGTGTCTTTTTGTTTAAATATTTCACAAGTAAAAACAAATATGTATTTTTTTTCATTTTATTTCAGCACATCAATACTTAGGATGTGTTCTAGTCAAATACTGAATGTGCAATGTGCCCACCACAGAACCCAAGCACTACCAATTTTGGGAAAAATATTAATAAAAAATATAAAACAACTCTTGTGAACAGAATTCACAATAGTGCACAAAGTGTTGGTTTGACACTAACAGCAAACAGGCCTAAACCTCTAAAAGCCTAATACTTTTTCTTGAGTAGGAGTAACCTAAAGTTTCTTTTAATTAACAGCTGTTGAATAGGATAGGACTCGTATTAAAGGGGACCACACGTGCAAAATTCACTTTTTAATGTTTTTTTTACTCAACTTTGGGTATTTACTTCATAAAAAAACAGTCCTTGTGCCAAAAAAATGCACCCAGTGGTTTATTTACTCTAAGTAGATTTATTTTACTGTGATAAGATACGTTTCGTTTTAAAATACTCTCGCATGTGACGTCACAAGCGAGAGGACAACCCACCCCAACCTGAGTCCAGCCCCTCACCTAGCAACCCCTGGTTAGGCTCAACCCACTTCTGTATTAAACACATGACTGTTGTTTTTCATGATTTCATCTCATCTTTTGTTTATATGTTCTTAATTTCATGTGTACAGCACTTTGTTGCAGCTGTGTTTTTTTTAAATGGCTTTATAAATAAAGTATAATTGTTATTTTTATGTTTTAGTTCAATTTTTAGTGTATTTGCGATCGCTCCCAACGCGCAGCCGGTAAAAATTAAACGAGCAGACCCCCGGCGTAGGGACCGGCAACGGGACCCTCTTCTGGCGCGATGGAGCGGAGCTTCAACTGTACAGCCTCGCTGCAGCCTCGCAGCAGCCTCACAGCAGCGAGGACCTTCTCCTTACGGATTAATTTACGGGAGACACTTGGTGAACTTTGTGTTGTCTTGACTGGAACAGCGATAACTCCCAAAATCGCCGCGTGCAACGAGCGGAGCTGGCGAACACCGGAAGAGGAACAAGCTAACATTAGCATCGGATTCGGGTGGTCTAATGCTAAAAGGAGCAGCAAATTGCGGCGCGCTCAGACGGGTTTCGGTAAGTTATCTTAAGCTAGCACTAACAGTAAGTCAAATGAGTAATAAAAAAAGAGCTAATTTTAAAACAACAACACATTACAGATACTGGCTGTTACAGAGGGCGTAAACAGATCGTTGAAGGGCGTGGACTTCAGAACTTGTATCAGAAACCGGTCGTTCAAAACGAAAGTTAAAAATGGCAGAATTAAAAAGGGTATAATTGATTATCTAAGAATTATTTTGTGTATTAAAATGAATTAATATTGTCAAGATAGCACACAGACATAACATAAAAATTTTAAAGACCTATATGTGGTCCCCTTTAACAGTCCAGACATCGCAGGATGCCTAAAGTGGAAAACAAGGTCACAAAAGTGAACATTTAACAGAAGCCAAGCAGAAAGCGTATGCTCTCAAACATTACTCAAAGTAACTTTAATCTTGAAATCTTGAAATATTCTAACATTTATGCAACAACCCACTCAATGTTATAAAAACGTAATTGTTCACTAAGGATGGAAGGGCATAGATGTACTGTAAATAATTCAAAACATACATCATTTTGGAAAACTACCATATTTAGATTCCTCCCCACCACACTATCATCTCCTTTAAAAGTTCCTGTTATCGGAACTGGTCCAGCAGCCTGTCCCGTCTGGCCAGCTGCTACTAACGCCAGTGCATGACAGTCAACAAATGGTTTTTCAGTGCATCTGATCTGAGCAAGAGCTACTGTATGTTTCTAACAGAGTTAGAAACATCAGGGTTCATCAGGCAGTCAGGATGCTTAAACTCTCTGCCTGCTCTGCCCTCCCTCCCACTTGTACTGCCTTAATCACAAAAAACTTTCACACATTACCACACAACACAAAGATTTTAACACTGGACTCTGTGTCATCAAAACGGGTTATTCACTCAACTCACGGTCATGTGCTCATTCAGTTTGCACTACTTCTTATATTCGCACTAATGTTTGCATTACATTACTGCCTATAGTCATACTACTGTTTACATTCACTGTTTACATTTATTACTACTGTTTTCATTCAATACTACTGTTTACATTTATTACTACTGTTTACATTTACACTACTTTTTATATCTACACTACTGCTGATATATATATTTTTTTTACTAGCCTTATTGCATATGCCACTTTACCTCTATACCAATATCAACTACCTCATACATATACTGTGTACATAAACTTCATATGCTGCTTTGTCACTCTATTACAAATGTCAATGCCAGAACTTTCATTTTATTTTATAGATATACTTTTTACACTTTTATACTACTATGCAAAAAACTCAGGACAGTATTACACTTTTGTTATTTCATTTTATGCTTATGTTTATTAAATGTTTAGTGTTTTAGTGTTGGTGTAACTTTTCATACTTTCATACTACTACTATGCAAAAACTACTATGCAAAAACTCAGGACAGTATTACACTTTTATTATTTCATTTTATGCTTATGTTTATTAAATGTTTTAGTGTTTTAGTGTTTAAATGTTTACTGTTGCACCGAGGGACAGAGAGAAATGCAATTTCAATCCTGTGTATGTCCTGTACATATTGCAGTTTTGACAATAAAGTTGACTTTGACTTTTGACTTTGAAAGAGTTGATCTTTGGTAACTAATCTAGCCATACAAAGGGAATTAAAAGAGTGTAACATCCACACATATTGATTGATGTCAATGTCGTGAGTGCTTTAAGTTATAATGAGCTTGTTTGAACATGTTTCTCTAGATTATCAACCCTAATCACATGCTTGTAAAATATGCTACTGTCTGCTAAATTCACATGAAACAAGCATCAAAGAGTTGAGCGTCTGGTAAAGGACGTCCAGCTCTGATCACTTCAGGTTTCACCATCCAGCCAACATTTCACTGGCACAAGGCTGCACAAAGCTACATTTCCATACTGCTGGCATGTGTTAGAGAGCTGCAGCTGGGGGAATTATTGTCCATGCACACAGGT
The DNA here is from genome assembly GCA_038048925.1 of Garcialebias charrua. Taxonomy (NCBI): domain Eukaryota; kingdom Metazoa; phylum Chordata; class Actinopteri; order Cyprinodontiformes; family Rivulidae; genus Garcialebias; species Garcialebias charrua. Next base: position 287 of record JBBPBX010007624.1, on the reverse strand, counting down.
CTTGTGGGCTGGCTCTGTGGAGTCCCATTATCATTACAGAGTGCCAGACAGAAACCGCATATTTTCAAGCAAGCCAGCTCGTCTCTTGTCAGGTTACAGAACTGCAGTGGTCCTGATCATTATTTAAAGGTGAAAAACAAGAGTAAACATGTAAAGCGTTGGCCTCAAACTTTACGAGTGAATAGTTGGAATAAATTTAGATACTTTTTAAATCCAATCAGAACCCCTGATTCATAAAAAAAGAAAGAAATCCATTACAGTATAGAGAAAAATCTGCAATTATGTGT